>VUQI01059659.1:0-29188 GCA_015106735.1 Paratilapia polleni
ACTGGACCTATTGCACAGGTGGCATCCTATCACGGTACCACGCTGGAATTCACTGAGCTCCTGAGAGCGACCCATTCTTTCACAAATGTTTGTAGAAGCAGTCTGCATGCCTAGGTGCTGGATTTTATACACCTGTGGCCATGGAAGTGATTGGAACACCTGAACTCAATGATTTGGATGGGTGACTGAATACCTTTGGCAATATAGTGTATGGCCTGGGAACGCCTCAGGATTGCCCAAGAGGAACTGGAAAGTGTGGCTGGGGAGAAGGACATCTGGAATACCCTGCTTAGCCTGCTGCCACCATGACCTGACTTCGGATAAGCAGAAGATAATGGATGGATCGACTTGGGAGGTTCGTTTTGTCATGTGTGTTTTTTTATCCTAGTTTTGCTTTGTGTTATTTTCCCTCCTTTGTAGTTGTCTGTCCCTATCTCATTGTTTTCACCTGTTGTTGATTTTCTCACCTGTACCCTGTTCCTACCTGTGTCTCATTGTTTTATCACTCCTCTGTATATGTCTCTCTTTGTCAGACCCTCCTTTTGAACTCCCTGCGTCACCCCCTCATTTCTTTAGCTCTGGAATTCTGCTTTGTGTCCCCCATTTTGTCTGGTTTGGACTTTTACTTTTACCAATAAAGGCTCATCCTTTCTGTGCATTTTCAACCTGCCTCTGTGTCCTGTGCCTGAGTCCTATCTTCATTACTCATAACAAGGATAAACTTGAGAAATACAAACAAATTATTATAATCATAATATAACAATTACTAATTATTCTATTTATTCACTTAGATTACTTAATCAGTGTTAGAAGTACTTTACCAGTAACAGCACAGCAGGTAAAGGTGTATGTCTGCGGATATGAATCATGGAAAAGATTGCTGGCCAGTGGCCCTCTCTGGCTCCCACAAACAGCATCCTGCAACACAGAGCTCTTACTAGAATTCGGGCACACACAAAAAATTACAATAATAACACCTTATGCTTTCAGATTACCTAGGTGCTCCAAAGAAGCCACCGTTAAGTGCTCCAAGGCAAGATAAGGCAACAAGAATCGGGATCGCAGAAGCCAGTCCATGAAGAGCACGGTTGGCAAATGTCTGCAGAGGCACAGACAGAAGATCAGATCAACAGCGACGTAGAATATTCCCTAAATTTTTCCTTTTTAATGACATTTAAAGTATTAAATAGAACTGACCACAGCCACAGCATCTGACAGCAGCACCTCAGCAGGGGTCATCATGGTGTAGTAGGCCACATTAACAAGCACATAAAAGACTATCACTGTCACCATGGAGAAGATTATTGCCAGTGGCATGTTTCTGACAATGTGTGATACACACAGAGAGATATAACAGCATGAGGGAACTTGTTTTTTTTTTTTTTTTTAATGACTGACTTTATAACAGATGTTACATGCAAAAGTACCTGTTTGGGTTTACGACTTCTTCTGTGATAAAGTTCAAATAAAACCTATAGGAAAAGGGAAAGCCCAGACTCAGACATAAAGCTTTGATTGTTAGCTATAGTATGTGTATTATCATGTAATTTGTGGTTGTTTATACCATGTTTATACAGTATATGAAAGAGTTTCATATACTGTATGATACACAGTAAAATACATTGAATTTGGACTGATGCTCAAACTACAGTATGCTTACCATCCACCATAGGCATACAGGCCATTATAGAAGGCCAGTGGCAACCTATCCAGTGTTAACAAGTCGACCTCAAAACCATTCTGAAAATTTTCTGTCTTCCCTACAAAGAAAGAGAAAATAAATGAGCTGAATACCAACTCTGTCTTAGGTTTAACAATTAGGTGTTCTCACCCTTGGCCAGTGCAATGATACCAGGGATGATGATGAGGACCAGAGCAAACATCTTAATGAAAGTCAAGGTGACCTGAGTACGAGAGGCCATGTTCACACTCCAGCAGTTGACCGCTACGACAAACGCTGCAACAACACAAAGACAAATAACTGGTAAAAGAGATTTTAATGGCTCAATATGTCGCTCTACATGCGCAGTATTCCAGATACAGATGAGTTACATAAGCACTCACTCACTCCGAGGATACTGACGAGTTTGATTAGCACTATGGGAGCAGCACAAGGTGTAAAGAATGGCTCCACCACATAACGACCAAAGGCCAGGGACACATAAGAAGCAATAGCTGGTCTGGAGAGGGATAATATGTTTGTAAGTGTTATATGTTTGAGTCAGTTTTATTCCTCTAGAATTGTCCCAAAAAACCCTTACCTGACGAAGAAGAACTCAACCCAGAGTCGTAGGAAAGCAGGTAGGGGCCCCAAAGTCTCCAGTAAATATGTGTAGTGACCCCCTGATTTTGTAAAAGTGGTGCCCAGTTCAGCATAACACAGGGCCCCTAAGAGGACAGAGACAGAGCAGAGTTTTGGAAAATAAGAGCATGATTTTTGCTTTAAAACAATTTTAATGAAATTTTGAGAGTCCTGAAGTGTGGGCAACATTAGCACAATGCTACTGTATAAGACAGAGCTGTTGGACAAATATGGTCAGATAATTCAGATACACAGTCTAATGTATTATAAGATACCGAAGATATACATTCCTTGGATCACATTTATTTTGTCACTAGGTCATTTTAAGTGTTCTATTTCATCTTTTAATTATTTTTAAATAGCAACATTTTTTAGCATGGCTTTTAAAAGCTGCTTTCTGCTGCTCCCTTATTTACAAGGGGTTACCACATCAGGTAGCTCCACATGTTTGGTTTGGCAGATTTAAAAAAAACAAAAAAAAAAAAAAACACCAGATGCCCTTTCTGACAAAGCCCCAAAGAGTTTGGTGTCTCCTCCCAGGACTGAACTGGACCACTTCCACTTGTTGGGCAAATGTGTAAAACACTACACTATGGAGCCATTGGGTTTTAGCAAGTGTTTAATCCAGCTTTTTGCTATATACTCATAAAACAGATTATTTCTCATATTTGACACTAAAATGCACAAAAAATAGCAGTGAAAAAAAAAATAGTTTTTTTTTGCCATGGAAGCAGACATAAGCTGTAATATCATCCATCTTACCAAACATAGAGAGGACGCCACACAGCACCCACACCAGCAGAGACAGCCCCACGCTGCCACTGTTCATCAGGACTCCTTTCGGTGCAATGAAGATCCCACTGCCCACCACAGTCCCGATGATGAAGGACACAGCAGGCAGCAGCCCAATCTCCCTCCGAAGGCACACCACCTCATCATCTCTCTTCTCCTTCTCATTATTTTCCTCTTTCTTTATCCGTGTCCCCTCCATTTCTCTGTGGCTGTAGGTCACAGAGCGAATGTGCTTGACACTGTGGCAGAAAGAAACAGTACAGGCCACAGCATTGCCCCCCTCTCCCCCCTTATCCTGCATGTTTTTCACCACTCATTGGCTCTTACCCCACCCGCCCAGCCTGAGCTGGGAACAAAGCCAGCACTCTTCCAAACTTAAGCAATAATTAACAGAAGTTTAAAGGCTTGAGACTTTCCTGCATTTCACTGTTTGTGTGGATGCATGTGTGTACAGCTTGGCAAAGGCCTTTTGGGCTCAGAGGGAAACAGGTCAGGGTGTTGTAGAGGCAGCTGCATAGACTGCAGGAGGGCTACTTTCTGCAAAGTCCACACAGACTAAAATTCTCAACTTGTCCCCTCTCAAGCTATTTTACATATTGTATATACGCGTGTCTTCAGCCAAAACTAAAAATAATATGAGCGACAACAGGAAAAAATGACCGAGGCCACTTCATTATTATTCCTTATTTTCACTTGAGTGACCACTGCATGGATGTCAGCTTCACTTCATCAGCAGGAGCTCTGCTTGTTAACATTCCTCCACACACAGCACATATCAAGTTCTTTTTGTCAAGATTTATGAAGTGTGAGTGATTGCATCTGCACTCAGAGCTCCTGTCACTTAGAAGACGGAAGATGGATGCATTCAAAGACAATAGTAGATACAGTATTTGAAGATGTTGTCAGACTGCGGAATGCTGTTTCTGGTATTTTATGGCACTCATGTGTAAAAGGTTCAGCATGACAACATCATGGGATGTCTTTCTTTTGCTGGGACATGTGGAAATGGGGGGTGTTAGTGGGGAATTCCTGCAGTTAAAGCAAATAAACATTTGACATTCTTCAAGTTAATTATAAATGTTTACAGCTCAAAATGTTCAAGCATTATAACAATTTTGTTGTAAAAGTATAGGAAATTGCACGCAGTAATGTACGGTTCTTCAACAAATATACGAATACGGTTGAATACTGTAAATGCAGATCATTTTAAGGAATGCAAGCTACTGTAAAATTTACAATATAATACAGCATTTTTTTCTTTGGTGATAGCAAAGACTCATGGGAATGTAAATGTTTCCAGTCAAATCATTAATTTAAAACCTTTTTAATACTATTTCACTTATTTTGTGTTTAGATGATGATTGTTGTGGATTAATGAATGAGTGTTGTGGTTTCCAGTGTTTGTGTGACCAAAAACAATGTGAAGATTTAGCTTGAATGGGGCACGACGGTCAAGATTTCTATAGAGATTAATCATGTCGGACTTTCTTCGGAAAGTTTGTTAAACAGCAGCATTCCCATAACCCTGTAATGCAAGGAGCAGGGCAATTGTGATAAAGTCCATATTTTGTCATAGTTGAAACAGATAAACTGAATTCAGGTTACATAGGAAAGGTCGTGCATTTATATTTTACAGTAATAAACTATTTTTAGTGTTTAGGAACACAAAAATAATAGTAGCATAATGGTACCCAAACAGCTCACAGTATTAAACTTTAAAGCGTATATTCTACACAGCACAGTACAGTATTTCTTTTTGTTGTAGATTACAATAGGTATACTGTAAAATAACTGGTAAATACTGGCAAATGTGCTGCCAGTATTTTAGAAACATTTGTTAGTGAAATTGTGTTGCTCCATACACAGCAATTATTACTCATCATGAATGGGAGAAAGTGGCGATAAATATGCAGAGGCTGAACATTAGATCAAAGATCAAAGTTTCAAGTCTCAATTGGCACTGAATTCACAATCTCTCTCAAACGTGACACTTTACCTGGCTTATTATAACATCAAATGTGCTTCATATTTGTTGTCTTTTCCTGAAAAGGTTTAAAACTTAAAAGGAAATACTACAATAGACCATATTTTCATGTTAAATGTTCTTTTGTTTGGATGGTATGTAGTAATTCCTTAAGGTTTATAAGCAGCGTACTCATCAAAGTTACTCAATGCCACATGTAATGTACTGTTCAAACTATCAGAACAATGGATCCCAGACTTTGCAATGCTACCAATTACTATTCATGGTGGATTTAATTGCAATAAAAAACACCTAAAAAAAAGAACTGTAAATTTCTTTGATTTTAAAGTGAAAACTCCTTCAAATGAAAAATGTATGTTTGATCATGATACAGACTGAATAAAAATATACATTTAGAAGATTTAATAAGGCTATTAGACCTCAGCGTGCACACTATATGTCTGTGTTATTGTGCTGACCCTCTGTCAAATTACAGCTGTTACTAGCCTTGTTTTTTTGCATTTGGCCAGCAGGTGGAACTCATGTCTCTTTCTTGGTAAATGTTGTCCTACTGATGAATGCACTTTAATTTTCTTCCAGAAGATGGCAATCGCATCTTTCCTGGCTTTGAATATTAAAGTTCTTTCAGGAGCAAAGGGAAACAGTTCATATAATAGAAATATATCCTATAGATCACAGGTTGCTAACCTTGGTTTTTTGTTTCTCTAAGCTGTGGCTGCTGCAGTTGAAGGCAAATATAATTCTCTCTGCAGGTAAAACCCCTGAGACATCTTGAGCATCACAGTATCCCAGTGCAGGTCTGAATTTAGTCACTCTCTTTGCAGGTAAACCTGCAGACACCCGCCCCAGGAAACAAGAGCCCATCTTCCCTGCTGTTTTCCACCTGACCTGCTAAGATCCCTGTCTGTCAACTGGAGGCCAAACCAGCTTCAACTGCTCGCTCCCAACTGTTTCTCCCATAGGCTCTTCTCACATGGCGCAGAATACAAAGGGAATACATCTTGACATTTCTCATGAGCCATTCACACAAAGGACCCTGAGGTTTTTCCATTCAATAAATCAATAGCAATTAAAGTGAGGTTTAAGGTTAAGGTTGTAAAAGGGTGATGTAAAAGGGCAAAATGAGTTTCACAGTGGCACTTTGATTTATTTAGTATTTCCTTAGTAGATATCACAGTTGAATGGCATCAGTTTTAATATATTAAAATACTATCTTTGGGATCTGGTTCAGACGTGACAAGAAAACACAGTCGAAAATCTAAAGCAAAAGAAAAACCACACCATTATTCATCCCTCTCAAGGTAAACAAGAAGAAAAGTACATCTCCATACTACCCTCATGGAAGTGTCACCATTGGCACCCAGCTGAGGCCTTTGCATGCATGGAACAAGCCTGGATTCCCCAATTACAAACCATATAATCACGTAAAACTTGCGTGTGCATATATGCCACTGTCCTGGGAATTAATTAACCTTCACACAGAGATGCACACGCACATCACCACACATATGTGTACTGTACATGAAAGCATACACATACAGCACTTATGAGATTTCAGTGATATGGAAAACCCCAGAAATATATGCTCCCATACGCACACATGCACACATCACGTGTTGTTATTACCAGGTGGGCAGAACAGCGTGAACAAGCTGTGTACTTTTGTGAAGAAAACTTGGCTGACTGAAGCCCATTTAAATGAATTATACACAGTACAGTGATTGCTATTGTACACTGCAGCAGATATGAAAAGTAATATCCTATAAACAAGACTGAAGAGTGTGTTTCAGACCCCTTCTATGAGTTTTTGTGGTATTTTGATCGGATTTTGGTTTGGGTTAGTCACCGCTTAGGTCAACTCATCGAGAATTCAGAAAACAATTGCAAGGACAGTTTTTCCTGCTCTGGAGCCTTTCATCACACAAAATTCAGCATATGGAGTTGTTTACTTGGAACTGCAGATTTTCAAAACTACTACATGCCCATGCTACAGTATTGTTTGGCCTGTTCGTGGTGTTGAGAAATCAGTATACTTAATCACATTGAGAAAAGTGATGGTCTAAGCTGTATGGTGTTGTGAAGGGGCATATTTTAACACAAACCAAATCTTTTCCTAAACCAGACCAAGTAAAGTTCAGTGGCAAAACGTAATGAGGAAATGAGAGATAAAGTAAAAAGTGAAGGCAAACTAATCAGAAAATGAAAACAAAGCAAAAGTCCCAAGCAGGAAATGAACCACAAGTCTCCCATCTGGCAAACATGTGATCATCTTCCTGTATCCAATATTTCCACAGCACCTGTGCATATCTTGCAATCTTCCAGCCTTTATTAGCAATCTCAGTAAAGCATCCAAACTTATGTAGTTTCCTTTAACCTTTGTGGTTCTACAAAGTGCTTTAAAATGTGTTCCTCCATTAACACACATGGGGAGCAACTTGGTGTTTAGTATTTGCCAAAAGACACTCACACCTAGAAGGGCTAGTGACTGAACCACCATGCCTGAGATTAGTAGACAACACACTCTACCTCCTAAGTCATCCCCCCTAGACAAACAAATGTGAATTTTATCTAGTTTACTTCAGTTTGCTCAGTTTTTCCCCATTACATTAACACACATAAAATTACCAATAATACATACAATGCAGAATCTAACAAAATCTCAGTGTACTATTTAAATTTGCAGGACACACAGGATATTGCTTTTAGCATTCAGGTCACATTAGACAGCCCATCTATCAGTCCTGACTCTGGCACACATCACACATCCACCCTTCACTTTAGTGTGTTTCAAATAGGAATCATACAGCATGTGTTGGATGGGATCATTACATTAGTCACCCATTAAACATAATGGATAGGGTTGGTACATGGATAAAACCAACTGGCAGATTACAGCAGAGTTCTCAAGCATGCTGTTTGATTAAGTAGCTTACAGTGCATTCTCAAATTACATTTCTACCCTCAAGAGGAAAGCATACAGTGACAGAAATGCAGAAGGTGCAGAGTGTATGTGTGTCTATGTTGTTCATGGTCAGATTTTGTGGTGCTTCATTGCAAAATTAATGCCACGGGTTCTTTAGCTTGTACATAAACAAGAAAGACTAGAGTTCAAAGCCTTCCTGAGGATTTTGAGGTCTCCACAGTATCGGAAGTGTAAATAAACACCACTGGCTCTGTAGCCTGGTGATACAGACCTCCACTGTCCAGAAGCCAGGCCACAAAGAATTGTTAAAAAAAAATAATAAAAGGTCACCAGATCAATCTTCATCTTACATGCTCCCAGAAGGAAATCCATCCATCCTGCTCTAAACCCTTTGTTTTTTTGTTTTTTTACCACCCTCTCTTTTTCTCTCCTTTTAACAGCCTGACACACATCTTAGGTGTTTAAAGTCCTGTTCAGTCAATTATATCTGGAGATCTGGTAATCCAAGCAGCATTCAAGTTTGTCATACAAGCAGCAGGAGGCACGGTTTCTTCTATCAATTTCCTTTATTAACAATAGCAAAAAGAATAATAAAATAGCCAGTAAGAAGCCAGTAACACTCAATCTATAGCAAAAAAAGAGACAGTAGTCTCTAATTGTCTGCCATTTTTGAGTTTTCTTAAGATCCTTAAGAGAGTAGTCAATGACTGTGGGCCATTAGAAACCACTATAGTTTCTCTTTTCATACCTGGAAGCTTTTATATACAGTCTATGATTTCAGTATACTGATGACAGTCTGAACCTTTAATTTTTGCATTCACTTTAGCATTTATTTGCATTTTGCTTTGAACTGTCTCATCAAGTGACCTTTCTTTAGTATTTCCATCCATCCATCCATTTTCTTCCACTTATCCAATTGAGGGTTGCGGGGGGACTGGAGCCTATCCCAGCTGCCATAGGGCAAGAGGCGGGGTACACCCTGGACAGGTCGCCAGGCTGTCGCAGGGCTAACACAGAGAGACAAACAACCTTTCACACTCACATTCACAGCCATCTTTAGTATTTCTTTGTGTATATGCCAGTGCCATGTAAAATGTAGTCCTGTGAAAAACTTTCTTTTTCACAGGACTACATTTTACATTTTACTCTACTACATAGAGTTCTGTGAAAAACTAAGTACATCCCATCATTCAACAGCTTGTAGAGCCACCTTTAGCAGCATTGATTTATGTATGACTTTATTACCCTCTCACATTGTTGTGGAGGAATTTTGGCACAGTCTTCTCTATTATGTTGCTTCAGTTCATTGAGGTTTGCGGGCTTTCATTTATGCACAGCTCTCTTAAGGTCCAGCTGCAGCATTTCAATCTGGCTGAGGTCTGGACTTTGACTGGGCCATTTTCTTTTTCAGCCATTCTGTTGTAGATTTGCTGCTGTGCTTGGGATCATTGTCCTGTTACATAACCCTGTTCGGGCCAAGCTTTAGCTGCTGGATAGATGGCCTCACATTTGATTCTAGAATAATTTAATATACTGAGGAGTTAACGGTCGACTCAGTGACTGCATGGTGCCCAGGTCCTGTGGCTGCAAAACAAGCCCAAATCATTAACCCTTTCATGTTTTCGCCAAACATGCCTTATGCCTGTATATAATGGCAAAACATCTCCAACTTGGTTTTGTCTGTCCAAAGGACATTGTTTCAGAAGTCTTGTGGTTTGTTCAGATGCAACTGTGCAAACCTAAGTCGTGCTGCCATGTTCTTTTTAGAGAGAAGAGGCTTTCTCCTGGCAACCCTTCCAAACAAGCCAAACTTGTTTAGTCTTCTTCTAATTGTACTGTCATGAACTTTAACATTTCACATGGTAACTGAGGCCTATACAGTCTGAGATGTAGCGCTTGGCTTTTTTTGCAATTTCTATGACCATATATGGTCTGACCTTGGGGTGAATTTGCTCGGACTTCCCCTCCAGATATTGATTCAGTGTGAGTAAAACTGTATTTACAATCTATCACTTATGCTGCGGTGGACTGTGAGACACTGCAGCTGTAAAGCACTGCAATACAAATTGACTGAAAGTACTGATAAGCTGTATGTTCACAAAGGGATGGGTGTAATCTGGCTATCCAAAAAAAAAACAAAAAACCTACCTTTAAGTATAGATACAATATTCATTTCTGTACATATAATTTTATCCACTTTGTGATGGCTCAAACACTGGCTGATTTACATCAGGAATACTGTCAGTTCTTCATCATTGTAGTGTTACACTGCATTTTACAAGAGCTCACTTGCTGGTTAAAGAGCATAGATAACTGAACCTGAGACTGGCAGGTGATGTGGTCAGAGGAGTCAAGGCAGTTAAAGGACCTTTTGCGATTATCCTGTAAGGACACTGACAGCCTACCTAGGGCAACTGTCAATCATTCCAGAAACCACTAGATGCATTATAAATTGTCGACCCTTCAAGATGGAGATCAAGCCTGTTTTTTCTCCAACATTTGAGTCAACCATTACTGAAGTAGACACTAAGACTTTCACAATAATTTAAATAAGATACAAGAAGAAACAAAGTAATTTAATTTCAAATTAAAGTCAAGCCATAGACTGTATATAAAACACAGATGTAGCCAATATTACCCACTCGTTTGTGAACTCCCATTTTTAAGCTTCAATAGCAGCATTTTGTCCATTAGTATCTTGGTTTGCAAATACAGGAACTCCAGTCTTTTTTTTTCTTTTTTTTTTTTTGGCAATTCTGTATTGGCTTCATTTTTCAGTCACTGAGAATACCACAATCAGATTGTATAATATTTTGTCTTCTTTCTCCGTTGACTTTCCCTGCTGTATACAGTACTTAGTACTGACGTATAATCACCATTTATAGCAGCTACAAGTCCAGCATGTTGATTGGTAATAAATGCCTACTTGCAAGAGCAAACTGAATAAGCGAATAGTATCAATAACCTGTTGAAGCTATTTGCTAAAAGAATGAATGAGCAGATCAAAACATTGAGTAACAGTACGTATAAATAAAATAAAACTGTTACTTAAACATAACAGAAAACAGTTGAAATAGCTAACTGAAATTTTGAAGAAAAAAAAAAAGGAAATTACCAGCTAAAAGTATGGCTAGCATTTGAAATTGTTAGCTAAAAGTATTGCTAGGAGCTGAAATTGTTGGTTAATGGCATGCATAAAAAAGCACAATTATGGATAAACAGTTAAAGGTGGTCACTGAACTTGATGAAAAGATGGAGTCAGCAGCTGAAAGTAGTGGATGAATAGTTAATAGTTATGTTGGTTATAAATGATAAGCTTAAAGTATTACATATACATGACTTCACGTGAGGATATTTGGACACAAGTGTTGGTCTTAAGGAGGGAATTACTGAATTACCTGGGAGGACTTTCCACATACCTCAGATGAAGAAGGTTGGGAATAACTGGGAACTCGGAAATCCCAAGTTCCCAGTCAAAATGTTCAGCTGGATCGCCCTTCAAGTCGGCTTTACCACTTGGAAAGTCGGAGCAACCACACTAACCCTGACTTTGCAATCCATGATAGCAGCAGTGAGCATAAAATATAAGTAAAAAGTAAAACTTGTAATCTGCACTACCACTGTTGTGTATCTGTGACTCCATAAATAACATCAAAACCAGTACTAGAATGAGCTTGCTTACTGTACACTATAAAGTGAAACCTTTTTAAAAGCTTATACAATTTGAGAAGCATACAAAAAATTCACATACTACTCAGAAGATCAATGTAAGTGATGACCTTTAAGCAGATGTCATATACTGTAGGTAGCCTAGATCTCGAATATAACAAACAAACTTGTGATTTTGTTAGAGAAGGTAAATTAATGCCTCATTCTGAACAGTTTTCTATAGGGAGAACTAAGAAGTCACCATGGTGATTTGGCTTTTTGAGCCATTTTCATTAACTGGAATAATAAAGGTTTATTTATTTAGATGAGCTGATAAATGCCTGCCACACAGAACAGAACAACAATGCCCCACCCACAGGCAACAGGACCCAAGTAATCTGTGAACTGTCGTCTGGAAGAAGTTTGAAGTCTTGTTGGGAGATAGATACATGAGGGCACTCTTACAGCATTCATCTGGACAGCAGACAGATCACAATGATTGATGACAATTGGAGGACATCTCACTCTGACTCTCTCACACCACAAGCTGGAGTCCAGCACAACAGGAGAGAACAGTCTCCACTGAAGCTGTCTGCTCTGCTGGCAGTCATGACTTGCTTTATATACCCAGGTAAATCACACAGGCCTGAACTGCTGGAAATGGACTGCTGAGAGAGAGAGAGAAAAGCAGAGCAAAAGAGAGAGAGTCAAGAGTTTTGGCTCTCATGAATGGATCTCTAACCACAGGGATGTTCTTTCACTCTGAATTAAACCCAAATAACACTCTGAACACTGTGATCAGAATCTCAACAGGCCCCACACCTCCTGAGAAAAGGAGATTTAATTGATAGGAAAGAAGTAAACCATCTGCTGTCACATGATTAAGGCCAAAGTCAGCATGTTTTCTCAGGAGAATTATGTTACAGAAAAAAATGGTAAAATGTCCACAGTGGCAAAAGCCACTGACTTGGTATTTTAAACATGAATTAACACAACCTTTTTTTTTAAACCAAGCAACAACCTTCAGGCCTAAAGAAATGAACCAAACTGCAGCCCCTCAAACTGCAAATTGAGGCTAGTTCCAAAAGTGAGTCAGTCATTGTCAATCAATCAATTCATGTCCATGTCTGCCAGGCTTCACCTCAGCTAATTCAAATTACTGACCTGTACCTCTACACTGTGTTTTTTGTGTTGGTAAATTTTGCAATGATTTTAATGCCAATATCATGCAAACAACATATCCACATAGCTGTGGTGTTTGGTGAGTGAAATTCTAATATTTTACTAGTGTGTTACTTTGCACTAAGTAACAGGTTTCTGTGCTATACACCCATATAGTCTGTGGATACACCTTGCTAACTAGGGGCCAGATTTACTAAACAGGGCAAAACAGTGTGTGAGCAGAATCCCCAAATAAAGCTGATAGGTGTGGTTAGTTTTATGAGTGATTTACAAACGTTGCGCTTTTGCATTTTCTAAACACAGGCGCAGTCAGTTCATTTCACTATAACATACCCAATCTGCCAAGAGCCGAGCAATTTAATGCAAAAAACAAGACATGCTTTTTATCTGCATTAAATATCGGCACAATTAGCAGCAAATTGCTTGTTGCAAACGTTAGTAAATCACTTTGCGCGCTTGATTTAAATATTCTACTCCCTACATTTTGCACCTTGAGAAAGGAACTCTAAGAAATGTATATGCAAGAGGGTCCGTCGCAACAAGTTCCCACCTCTTACATGCAATCTTGTCATTGCGCTCTCTTTGTAAATACCGACAGTACTTTTTTTAAATGCCAAAACCCAGTTTGTGCTGGCGCAACATGTTAGTAAATCTAACCCTAAGTGTGCTAGCATCAGCTGATAACATAGCAGTCTCCAAAAAAAAAAAAAAAAACAAGATGGTGATGCTATAAAGATAAAGTTGGCACTTCATGATGGGACTTCACAAATCAATGACTTATGTTGTGGTGGGTACAAGCTATTTTTTTTTTAACTTTATCAGAGATTTCATATCCTCATGTTAGAGCTTGTTGCTCTCAGTTCACAAGCCCACATATTGCTGGACAGCTTGTGGAGAATTCCATCTGATAGGCCAGTACAGCAGGGATACAGCTGTGATGAGAGTCTGATGGGTGATTGACTGTGGCACTTTATTACCTAAAGGGGTGTGTTTCCCTCATCTGGACGTACTCAATCAACGTAAATCTGTCCAGCCAGGGAATTTATGTCCTACATGATGAAGTGCTTTGCTTTACTGTGCTGCATTAATTTGACGGGGCTATGATGTAGTCAAAGACACCATTTTTACTCACTGCTGGGAATAATAAGTGAGACAAATGTAATTCAAAGCACAATAATTTATCTGGTCTTACAATGGCTATTTTTAGTGTTTCATTTCAATTTTTACAGCATTGATTTTCTTTCTTCCCCCTAAAATTTGTTGAATTAATCTCCAACTTTAAGTCAGTTCATCAGTCCCACCACAGTGCTGTGCCAGTGTACTCTGCTTCAGAAAAAGCTGTTTGATCAAATGCTTTAGCTGAAAACCAGTTGCTAGGAGACAGCTCCTCCCTGCCCAGTGGATGTCTGGGATGCCCGTTGTAAAAGTGTGTGCACATGTGTGCGTGCACGCGTGCTTGTGTGCACGTGTGTGTCCATACAGGGATCACTCATGTTGTGGGGACCTACATATGTTCAAGTCACATTATGGGGACGTGTCTTCCTTATGGGGACAAAAAGCCCCCATAATTCATATATATACATTTTACATAAGGTAAAGGCATATTTTGAGGTTAGGGTAAGGTTGGGTTCCACACTATGCCATCTCAGGCACTAGACCCAGAGACTAGAAGCAATGTGGCAACCACAGACCATGAAATGTCAATAAAATTCAGCTACCTGTAACAATAAAAAGGTGAAGAGGTTAGCGCAGAGAAGTGGGCGGGCACATAGTTAAACTTATTTCTACTTTGAGGCAAGAGATTAGAGGGAACAAAAATGGGAGTGAAGAAAAGTGTTGATTGATATAAACACTAGAGCGTAACCTGCATAGCTGAGTGACCAACCCTCAATGTGCAATGAGCAAATTGCTTTATATGTGGGTGGGGCTTAGGATAAGGTTGGATAAGGGTTAGGATTAGGCAAGTTGTGCTTATGGTTAGAGTTAGGGTCAGTCGGTTTCAGCAGACACAACTTAAAACACATTAGAGAGAAAATATCTACACATTGTTGTCAATGGAGGGTCTTGATCTATCCTGAGAACTAAGGTTGATTAGGTTTGGTTAGGGTAACGCAACTAGTACTGCTTGGTCAATAGAAAGTCTTGGAGAAAAATCAATCTTGACTGACACTTTGTAACATCCACCCAAACATAGTCCCTCAGAGGTGTTGCAGTTTAACAGTGTCACACCACTTTACCCCACTGTTTCTGAGACATTTTTCACCTTGGAAGTTTATTCTTGACCTATTTTGAGAAGAGTTACATCATGAAATAACCTAAGCTAGCAGGTAATTTCATTATCTTTTAGAGATTTCACTCCCATCTTATAGCCATGAAGAGATAGTGAACCTATGAGCTTAGCGTCATGGTTCGGCTGAATTGTCTTTGGCTTTTGTTTTTTCTCTTGTTCTTTTTCATTTTTTCTCTTCGTAGTCTCAGGTGGACTGCTGAGTGGGCGTTGTGTTGTTGACCCATCCTTCCTGCAGGGTCCGTCCTTCTCACAGCTATGCTGCATGGAGTAATCAGATGTTGAGTATTTCAAGGCTGGAAGGTGCCACAGTTCTCCACCAGATTGTCCTCACCAACATGTTGCCTGTTCAGAGTCACTCCCAGAAACCTGATAATCCAAGAAACTACTCACCTGCAGACTGTGAACACTTGCAGCTGTGTCTCCCAACTCTGGTGTGTAAACACTTCCACCTGCAAAAGAAAGGACTTACCTGCTCCCCTCCTGCCTGCCCACTCACCATCTGCACTCCTCTGGAAATTCTAGAAATTCCTTGGCCGTCCAAGTACCTCTCCTGAGCCTTACAAATCCATCCCCACAGTAAGTCTGTTGCAATCTTCTACAAACTGTACAATCACCAATCCCACTTACCTGGACCTCAGCTAATACTCTCTCTCCTCTCCGACCAAGCCCCTGGTTGCACCCCTGTAGTGAAGTCATTCGTTCCTGCAATTAATCACTTGCCACAGTATCATTATTCACTCTACAATAAACATTTTAAAGCTGCCGATGCCTGTCTGAGTCTGCTCATTGAGTCCGATTTAAGCCAAACCATGATACAGATTATTTTGTAAAGCCTTGGTCACTTTATGCATCTGCTTACAGCTGCATCAACTGGACAAATAAAGTCATCAAAGAAACTTTCTTTGATAATCTTTGTTTTTTATGAAAGTGACTATTTCAGGATGAATATGGTAACATTTTATTATTTCAATGCTAATAGCTTAATGAAAAATGATTAAATGATAATACAAACAGTTGGTTTTCTGAATCTGTACTTCATTTGTGTTGTGTTGTTTGTGTGTGTGAGCTTGTAAAACAGCACCAATTTCTTCTGTCGCCATGCTGTGTTGTGAAGTAGCTGTTTGCTCTGACAAATGGTCTCTGCTAGATTAGTAAATGCAGTAAAAGCTTTTCTGCAGTTTGCTTGGTCTGAAGTCAACTTGCCCGAAGAGTGCATATGACTAGTAGGCGGAGATGAAGAGGTGCACGTGGGATGTTGCTGTCGTCATGTATGTGACCCCTTGATTCAGTAAACTTACAAAGAATCTACCAACAGCATCCTTCCTCTGTGGTTTACAGGTAACATAAACCTATTTAATGTGTGGGATCAGGAAATTTTTTTCTTTGCTTCCTTTAAATTCTTTTTTTCTTGGATGACATCTAACCACCTATTAAAGTGAAACAAACCAAACCAATGATCTATGAACATGATGTACAGCATAGACCATATTTATTAACACTATATTCCCACTGCAGCCCCTCATCTTGATTACACTGATGGGTGACTGAAGCTGAGTTATCTATCATTTGGACGAGACACTGCAGGGATTGTTTATGACATATGTTGGTGAGGCAGAGGACTCAGCTCATAAAATCCAGCAAGGACCATTATTAAACAGGAGCTTCATAACAAATATTAAATCAAGGTCTCTATGGTGAAGCCCACAGCAGCAAAATATCCATTACGCTGAGTCAAAACCGTCCACCTCACCTTCCCTAACACTCAGAAATACTATCAATTAATCAGCAGGAGGGCAGAATTTAGCCTTTATGATGTGTTTGACCCATTTCAACAGGCTTTGTGTTCATGATATTTTATAAGCCATAAAAATTCATGGATAGGCATCAAATGTCTGGCTAAATATAATGATTTTTATTTTATAGACATCCTTAAACTCAATTCGCTGATGCCATCATGAGGAAAAAATTCAACATGGATCCAAGCAAATAATCCAAAATTAGAAATAAACTATCCTTGTACCTTTGACCGGGGGAACTTATTTGTACCCTTGTAGTATGCTCATTATAGAAACCAGTCTTGAACCCATAGTAACAATTTTGCACCTTAATGTAACAGTACAAACACTGACCTTTTAAAGCTATGCAAAAATAAATGGGTACAGGGGTACCCAAGGAAACCCACCAGGTGCTGGAAGAACAAAGGCCCCAGGAAGATAAGAACTTAAAACTTTCTTGCTGTGAGGTGATTGTGATAACCTCTGCACCAATGTGCTGCTGCTACAAAACACAGATACAAAATGAAACTTGTCAGAATGCAGTACTATTCCTTTAAATTATATAAACAGTGAAATTTTAAAATCTAGGGGTAAAATTAATATTTTACTTAATTTCATTTCACATTTGACTGAACACACGTTGTCTTGTGATATTGTAACTGAACATCAAGAATGAAAAGCTGCAAATATGTACCTTTTATGGCTTGAAAATATATGTACCTTTATAACTGTCGAAAAGGTACAAATAGTAGTCCAATAATTATCCCTAATTCTGAGAGTGAAGAAGCCTCATTTATAGAAACGCAGTTACAAGAGCTGATTAGAGTAGTAGTGAGTCATGTTTTGGCTAGGCACACACGGTGTCATTTCCCATAAATAAAAGGTGTAACATTTTAAGTGTGAATGTGTAACTTTACCGAGTGTGAGAAAATTATAGGTATTCAGTCACAGTACTTTGGTATAGAAAAGAAGGCCAGATATGCTCA
Source organism: Paratilapia polleni (assembly GCA_015106735.1). Classification (NCBI taxonomy): domain Eukaryota; kingdom Metazoa; phylum Chordata; class Actinopteri; order Cichliformes; family Cichlidae; genus Paratilapia; species Paratilapia polleni. The sequence continues at coordinate 17,883 of VUQI01059659.1, forward strand.
TAGGGGGTCGTCTGACTCTTGGGGTTTTCTATCTAATATTGTAGGGTCTTTACCCTAAAATATAAAGTGCCTTGAGGCGACTGTTGTTGTGATTTGGCACTATATAAATAAAATTGAATTGAATTGAATTGAATATATGTATAAAAATACACTCACCGACTACTTTGTTAGGTACACCTGTTCAACAAATAACTGTTGATCTGCTGGAATTTTCCCACACAACCATCTCTACGGTTTACAGGGAATGGTCCAAAAAAGAGAAAATATCCAGTGAGCAGCAGTTCTCTGGGTGAAAATGTTTTGTTGATGTCAAAAGTCCGAGGAGAATGGCCAGGCTGCTTTGAGTTGATAGGACGGCAACAGTAACTCAAATAATCACTTGTTACAACCAAGGTATGCAGAAGACCATCTCTGAATGCACAAAATGTTGAACCTTGAAGCAGATGGGCTAAAGCAGCAGAAGACCACACCTGGTGCTACTCCTGTCAGCTAAGAACAGGAAACTGAGGCTACAATTCACACGGGCTCACTGAAATTAGACAACAGAAGACTGGAAAAATGTTGCCTGGTCTGATGAGTCTCAATTTCTGCTGTGAAATTCAGATGGTAGGGTCAGAATTTGGCATAAACAACATGAAAGCATGGATCGCGCCATGTCACAAAGCTCAAATCATCTCAGACCCGTTTTTGGACACGACAATGAGTTCACTGTATCCAAATGGCCTCCACAGTCACCATATTTCAATCCAATAGAGCACCTTTGGGATGTGGTGGAGTGGGAGATTTGCATCATGGATGTGCAGCTGACAAATCTGCAGCAACTGTGTGATGCTGTCATGTCAATATGGACCAAAATCTCTGAGGAATGTTTCCAGCACCTTGTTGAATCTACACCACCAAGAATTAAGGCAGTTCTAAATGCAAAAGGGGGTCCAAACTGGTACTAGCAATATGTACCTAACATAGCGGTTGGTGAGTGAATGTGGCAGATATTACTACCTTGTTTAGAACAAGTTTTAGTCCTTGGATATTTTTGAAAATTCTGGATCTTTTGGCTTTGTTGTTGGAGTTTAAGATGGTTTTGGCTGTACTAAGAGATAAGACTGGTTTAGATTTTGGAAATATTTGCCTTTCACTACAGCCAAATATTAAAATATTTGTATGCTAAATCCAGACAGACAGAGCTTGATGCTAGGTGAATTTTTCCATGGCATTGAATTGTGTAATATTTCTTATATTTTAATTATGTACATCTATTCCCTTCCTACTGCTGTGATCCAGACAAGAGCTCATTCCTAATTCCAGTTTAGTCATGTCTCTCCAATTCTCTCTGCCTGCCCCTCAGCCTACACAGTTTAAAGCCTGCTTTTTTGCAATGACCCAGTGTGCTGACTCACTCCTTCACACAGCGTCTTTATGACAGAATCACTACTTTCTCCACATAGAAATGGGACTGAAAACTTGCATTTTACTTAACAAGTGTTGTTTTACATATATGAAGACTCTAAAGTATTCCTTGTTATCAGCTAACATGTTGTACCTTGAATATGTGGAATTGATATTTAGTGTTCAGTTGCAAAATAATTAAATTAGGTCCTAGGTTCCTGAAAAAGGCCAAAGTATTATTTTTTCAATGAGAAGATACAGTAGATGTGGTCAGTTGGATTCATCCTGCAAAATTCTCTCTGTGTTCACTGTGTTTCAGTTTCTTATTCATCCCAATCATACACAACATAAGAATGTACGGAAATAATTCCTTCAAAAAGATCATCCATTTTCCCTTAACCACACACATACTCAGATTCTGAAATTCATTGTCCTTGCTGTCCATCTCAGTGTTGGTCTCACAAGTGGACAAACTGTCACCGAACATAGTCTCAGATCAATAACACAGCTGTTCGAACTCCATCTCTGTCTGCTCTGTCTTGCTTGATGGATGCTCTGCCTGTCTACCTGTCCATCTTCACTATGTTGGAGTCACAGTCTGGGAAAATAAAGCATGCATAGGCTTGCGGATAGATCGCAAGACATATCCACAATCAATACTACATATGAGGTTACAGTTAGAATGATCAGACTCTATCACCTAATCTTTTTCAGATATGGTGCCAACTAGCAGCGAAGCTTGAATATCTGTTTGGCACGGTTGAATGGTCACAAGTATGGCTTAGGAAGACTGAAGTTGCTTAAAGCAATGCATATTGATCTATCTGTTGAATGTCTGTTTCTCTTACTTACCCTTGCCTATTTTAAAGCATATGGATGTGGAATAGAGGAATAGAGGAAAGAATTACAATAATTCACCATTTTTTCTTAGAGCCAGCATTTTCTTAGGTTTCTGTGAAACAGCAGAAGCATCAAATGACTCCTATCACTGCATGCTGACATCAGCAAGTCGTCAAAGACCTGCACTGGGGATACCCAAAACTCAGGAGCTTATATTCACTTTTTTGGGGATTTCACAAAGTATTTGTTGTATCAGAGACTTCAATCTCAATCAAAGATGAATACAGTCATTATTTCTTACTACTCTTTTTCCAAATTGGAAATGCCTCTGCATGGGTTTTGAAAATAATAAAGATTGGGTTATAAACATGCTTCTGTTTTCTTTAAAGCACTTATTTTCTTCTCCATTACTTCAGGGAAAGGGAAAGGTTGCGTACACAGGAGGCTTTTTCTTGTGCCATTTCAGGCAACACAGACATGAAAAAAGTGAAAAACATCTGATACCTGATTCTCCTAAAATTGCCCATAGTTAATGTGTGAAAATGGCTTTACTGACTCGTAATCTGCAAATGTTAATTTTAGCAAAAATATCTCAAATCACAATTATCTCAAGGTATGCTTCAGCATCTCTCACCTCAAAACTGTGCAATCTAGTCTTCATCGTGGGTTGCACTTGCATTTTTTTTCTTAACTCTATCACTCTGTCACATTAAAGTTATCATGAAAGTCCCTCAGCAGTCTTTACAAGTAGGGGATAAGGTATTCGGCATCTGATAGTTGACATAATAGAGTAAGTTATTCACAGGAAAGAGATGAGAATAAATTTGGAAAAGAGAAGCGAGAGCTTTTCTTCTTGCCAGCCTCTATTGATTCTCCTCCAGGCCTTCCTGAGAGGATGGTTCCACCAGAAAGTAGTCATGAATAAATCATGGGGCAGCAAAGCATTAAAGAAAAACTGAAATGAGGACTCAAATATGTACAGGTGAACAGACGCGCAAGATCTAACTTCTTTTTGTCTACTGTATACACTCAAAGGACTTGGATCTCCCAGAAGGCTGCGCAGTTTTGTTCTTCCAGATTCACTGGCATCACCTAGTTTGATCTGTCTGAACAGCTGGCTTTAGTCGTGTCATCTGAGGCAATCTCAAGAGGTGTCCTGTACATTCTTTAACAGGCTTCACTAGGGGTGTCAGTGTGAGGTGGGACTTAGCTAGTGGATTACTGACATTCAGCTTGGCCACTCCAGCTGACCTTTGATTGTCTATATGTTATCCTGCTGTTAATGAGGAGAAAGTCGATTTCATCCCATCCCCAGAGCTATGTGTTTTTTTCCCCTCAGTAAGCTCCAATTTCTGCACTGTGTTGGCCAAAAAGCATGGACCACAGACAACCGTTTGGATCACTGCAAAGTCAGGGAACGTAATATGAATGGAATGACACCATTGGGTCAGTGGAGTCTAGCCTGCCATGATTAAGGGAGAATTAAGGGAGAATGTTACAATAAAATTATTTTAGCTTTCTTCTTGATGGGTTATTTGAAGCTCTAAAGCTCTCTTTGAAGTCTCTGTTTTTGTGAGGATTCACCATTCGCCCTCAATTTGAAATTACATATCAGTCACCGGAAATCATGATTCCTGAGTGAGACAGGGAAAGTACATGAACTTGAACTTACTATTATCTACTATTTTCACTATTATAAAAATGTAATATGTAAAGGACAAATTTTGATTACCTCATTATGGTAATATTACTTGTTACATTACTTATTGATTAGCTTTCAAACAAATGTTCTGGGCAAGCAGAAAAGTCCTCTATAGGCTGTAAATGTTTCTGCAGCTTTAATAATTTCACTGCTGTAGTTTTACAGTAATGTTTCTGATTTCATAATAAAGAATTGCTGAATTTCCAGCACTGAGGCATTCTTGTACCATAATGTACCCAGCAGCCTTGGCACGGTTGAATGGTCACAAGTATGGCTTAGGATGACTGAAGTTGCTTAAAGCAATGCATATTGATCTAACTGGCTCCCAAAGTCAGTGCAAATTCAAATAAAAGAACTAATCAAAGAGATAACTCAAAATTTGTGCTTACCTTTGATGTTGCTGTCTGGAAACATGGCAAAAGAAAGATAAATTTAAAAAATAATACACACACACACACACACATATATATGTATGTATATATGTATGTATAGAATGAGGATAGATTTATTGATTAAACTGTCTTTTGTATCTTTACAGCATGGTACAAAATCTTTTTTTGGCCTCAATGGATAGTTCCCCCCTTCATCAAATGTAGGTGGTGGAGGATGTTTTTATTTTTTTAACATGTCAGTCATCTGGATACTGGCAAAGCTTAAAGTTAGGGGCATGACTGCTTTGATTCATAGGTGCTAGAACACAGGGAGCTAGTGCTGATTACTTTTTTTTCCCCTAGGTTTCACTGCCTCTCAAACCCCTTCCACAACCTTGCTCATATACCTGCCTCCATGTTTAATCATGGGAGAGAAAGAAAGAGGCAGAAAGACTAAATTAAATGTGAGGAAAGGGAGATGTCTGGTGTGTGGGGAAGGTGAGAGTGCTGTGGTCACAAAGATAAGGGGTGAAATTAGAAAAAGGTTATGTAGATTGTGAATGCTTCAGTACAGGACATGTACAGGCAGTCTCAACACTGTCTATAATGTATCTATATCATCATTCAGTAACATTCAGTCATACTGTTCTTCTTTATTAGAATTAATTATTAATTATTAGATCCATTGGCAGACTTTTGATGTGATTTTTATTTTTTTGGTAACACTGCTGAATATGTTCAGTATCAATAAGCAGAAAATCAACAGGAATGTTAAAATTATGTACTTTGTGATTTGTCTCTTTTAAAGGGCTGAAAATCACACAGTTGGTTTAGTGACTGTGATGGGAATAGCAGCTCACAGTCGATTTCCTTTATTGAGTCAAACTTGGAAATTAATCTGCGGAGCGAGGCCAGACTCATGGCAAAGGGACACTTGGGTTTAGACTGGGAAGCGACTGATAGCACGGTATCCTAGGCAGTAATCTAAGCCCAGGGTATCTGTCAGATTCTTGGCATAGACACCAAGGAGAACTCTAGAGACCTCTAGAAAGAATGAGAGAATCACAGTTGTCAGCCAGACAGCTTTGGTACATGATGAGCTTTGGAGAAAAACACCAAAAAATAAACACGTACTGCCTGCATGCAGAGGTACAGCCTCACATTCATTCATTCGTTCATTTTAACCACCAGGCAGCATACTTTGAATATTGCTACATAGTAAAAAAAATACTATGAGCAAATTCAGAAGTGATATTTTCTGGTACAGCATAACCTGATCATTAATTATGTTTTCCCAATTGTCAAACTTGTGTCTACAAGTTCCATTTAGCAGCAGTTTCCTGGAGCTCTTTATCACACCACATGATGTTTTCATCTGGGTCCACAATTTTGAATCCATCCACTCCACCAAGCTGATTCATCTGACATTGTGAGCAGTTTACAGTTGTTTTGTGCTTTGTTTTCACCCACTTGTCATTTTCCTTTTAACTTGCTGGTTAGATTTAAGCATGAAAAATGGCTTACGTTTAGGACATAGACTGTGTAAAGTAACTGGTTTGGGAAAATATTGCAGTTTGGCTTAAAATATGCCCCACTACAACAATAACCCTGCAAGTCAAAAAATTACCCTTATCCACTGTGTTTAAATGTGATGCCAAGTGTCTATATGTGACAAATTGGGAGTGAGACCTGTTTCATTATTGCCATAAACCCAGTTACCCATGGTACCAATGCCAAAGGACACCTTATGCATATCTATGAGACACCAGCAGCTTTGACAAAACAGCAGTATTTTATGCCCTGTCAGTGAGAATAGACCGTTTTTCTTTCTTTTCTTTTTTTTTTACTGTTCTTAGCTCTATTTTAAAAACCTGGCAAAACCATTATGCTGGCATGACTGCAAATCCTGTTGTCTTAAAATGATGTTACATTCAGGCAGATACATTGTTCTCTCACGATTGGTTAGGGAAAATCAAATCTCCTTCGTCATGGACAAGCAGTGTCGGACTGAAGATTGAAATAGGGTGCAAAGAGTTGACAACTCTGTCTGTTATTGGGCTAATCATGTTCATCACCAGATGGAGCTAGAGGAGTTGCCATGGGAGTGTCAAATACAGTCACGTAAAAAAGAAAGTTTTCATAGGACTCTATGCAGTCCTGTGGAAAACTAGGTCAGTTTATGCAATGCTCAGAGAAATTGCAAAAATCCAAGAGCTACATCTCAGACTCTACAGGCCTCGGTTATAATGTTGAATATTAAAGTTTTGTTTTTTTCTGAGCATCACCTAATCTCGCCTGACCTTCTGCTCACCTGCATGTACTTCACTCATTATGGAGAAAATAATACAAACACTTTATACAGAGGCTGTGGCTCAGTAGCCAGTGGAGGTCACACACTAATTGGAAGGTTGGTGATTGAGTGTCCTTGGGAAATGTCCTTGGGCATGATACCAAACCCTAAAACTGCTTCAGATGTTTCACTGCTATGTGTTTGATTGGGAAAGTATCTATTTTAAAGTATCTCAACGGGTAGATACCACCACAAAAGGTCAAGTGACATGTTTGTAATTTGGGTAGAAATGGCCTTTAAAAAGTTCTCAAGCCTGAATAGTTAAATAGAAAATTTTGCTCTTATAGTCACCTGGAAGTCTACAGGTCTCTACTAATTAAACATCAATAAGCAGTGACTTGCTTGTTTGCTTACTGCCACTGCTGATCAGCATCTGCAGTGATATCTCTTGATTACATGTCGACAGCAGTTGTGTATGCATGCATGTACAGTCACAGTTTGGACAGGGCTTCACTCTCATTTCATGCCCGAAGGCTCTGACTAATTAGCCTTTCTATTTAATACTAAATTTTTCCACTCTCTAGAAGACTTAATCAGCCCGCCTGGGCTTGTTATTTATACTTCCGCTGAGAGTAATAAATAGATTGTCCAGTGCTGCTGATGCTGTAGGAGGGATATGGTCCATTGGAGAGGAATTGAAGTTCCTTGGCAGCAGATTCAAGGAATGATTCCCTGGCATTATAGATGAGTCCTAATTTCCAAGTCAATTACTTCAGTTATTCATTCATTGCCCCATCAGTTTTTTTTCTTGTGTTTCTTAATTTCTTCTTTCTCTCATGTTTTTGCCCAGCTCAAGTGAATGATTTGATGTCTTGACCCACCTTTATTTAAAACTCTTTTCATCAGTCCCTTGGGACAGAGAGAGGCAGTTAATTTCGGGGGTTTTGAAATGAGAAGCTTCACATCAAAAGGTTGCACGTATTTTCCTTTCCCTTCAGTTGTAGTACCAGGCTACATTCCATCTAGGTCTTTAACCCCAACGAATTACAAACTTCAAATGCATCCATACCTTTATATCTGCCATTAATATACTCCTGAGATTTTCATCAGTATAATATTCAACCTAAGTACCGTCAGAGGAAGACGTTGAAGCTTCTTCCATTGCATCAGTCTCAATAACCAGTCTTGCACTGGTGAGATTTGCTGGTTTCCGGTCTCTCAGGACACTAAGTGTATCGTGCTTTTGCTACTGCTACCTTGAATAATTTATGTGTGCTGCCTATTTGGCCTCTCAGCAGGACCCAGACACTTTGCCTATGAAAAAGAGAGCACACAATATTTAGGAGGAAATAATACAAGCCAGCAGAATGGGGGCCACTCTTTTATACATTTTAAAAAGCTATTTTCTATCAGCAAGATAAGCAGGCATAGGGAGTTTAAGAGCTCTAAGAAAATCAGGGGAGGTATATTTTGTAGTTGCATAAAACACTGAAATATCTTTCATGAATCTTTAATCTGTAAATTAAAAAAATATTTGTTACTCATAAATATACAATGCAACTTACATAGATAACTATTTCTTCCCTCACTGCATATTCCCATGATAAGTCATGTGGTCTATCATTCCTCCAAAACATAAGAATCACTCCAGGTGAGAGTACACAGCCCTCTGACATTGGCCTCATAAAACCTTAATGGAGTGCCATCAATCCGATGTTGCCTGGAGAGACTGCTGAAAGACCTTGAGGGGTGGCCCTTATTTATTAAGGGACCGGAAAATCTTGTTTATTCCACATAACAGGATTCATAGCATGTGGAAGATGTCAGACATAATGCAACAAGCTGGGTGTCTGTAGTACAGAATTCAAAATGTGGAAGGGTACTGGTCTAATGGGCAGACAGATATAATATTGGACATAATCAAGATATTTTGCTTCTATTGGAAGCAATGGTGCAGAAAAATCATAGTTAAAATATAGTAGATAGTAGTAAGAATATTAAGAGCAATCCCTTAATTAAATTTTGCACTCAGTCTAGTTCTGGCATACAGCTAGAGCTGTGCTGTGTCATACGCAAGTAACATGCCTCACTCTTCTCAGGTGATATATCAAACATACCCTCACAATATTGTGGCAAGTTAAAAATATATATATTAAAATTTATGCGACAGATTCCTTGTATTCTTCTTGGTTGTTAAAATCTGACACCTAGACATCAGTTGACCACCATCAGATTGGTCAGAGATTTGTGCTACAGACTAGGGAAACCAGCAGTTGGAGACCATGGCACATCCAAAATTACTGCAACCATGTGCAATGAACTTGCGATCTTGGTGCCTTTGAAATGGTTGCTTTGAAGATAGGGACCTAGTCTGCAACCACTCACAGTCAGTTGCCATCTTGCGACCTTGAAGATGGTGATAAAAAGGCAATGAGATGGAGTCAGTCTGCTATCAGTTTGCGATTAAATGGGGTCAAGTTAGCAATGACAAGCAATCTGTGATAATATGGCGATTAGCTGTGATAAATTGGAGAAAAATCTGTTGTCGTCTGTTCCTAATCTGTTGCTGTCTACATAGAAATTTACATTAACTACTTACATTCAGAGTCCAGCCAGAACCTCATAGATTTGAAACACAAATTCAGAAATTCCTCCACAAATAGTGACGTAGTTGCCGCAGGATAATGACTTAACTGCAAAATGACAGCCACTTGGCAACCTTGCTTTTATATAGGAATATAACCAGAATACAACCAGTTGACAACCAGCTGCCCTATTGCAAAGATACACGTCACAGACGAGTTGCACTTCATCAGCACAGACTGACTTAGATTGATTGCAACATGTTGGCAACCTGTCTGCATTTATAAATTAGATGGCAATCATTTGCAAACCTTCGCCAGTCTGTTGGAGAGTGATTACAGTAGTCTCAACCTAGTCTGACTCAGACTCTGCAACCTGTGCAATCATCTTGTTATCAAAGGTGATCACCCAGAGGTTGAGGGGTGGTGCACACTCAACCTTTGGGAGACCAGTTGGTCACTGCAACTATATATAATTGGTTGCCAAATGAGAAAAAATTTAATTAAATTCAATTCAATGGGCAACCACCAATTTTTACTAGTCACAAGGAGGTTATCATCCTATTTTTACTCTAGTGCAACTGAATCATTAGGTAGCCTCAGATGGACTAAGCTTACTTCATTCTGAATCCACAGCCCAGACTTTTTTTTTTAATTTTCAAACTTGTCATCATAAGACTGAACTAAAGCTGCATTAATTAAAATCACTCCCTCTTTTAAGCTGTTTTTCCCCAATATTTGCAGTAGTATTCTCACAAGACGTGTTCCCTTTAATGATTAAAGGGAATGTACAACATTCATGCCTTCTAAGTTGTATTTCATGTTGTGTTTATTAATGTAATTATTAATGCATTAATAACATATTGCTTTACTTTTGTGAATTTACCAAAGTACAGGAGAGACATATTTCTGATGGAAGCAAAAGACGCCTTTGTGTCCTCAACCAAAAGGTCAGCAACAGCAGCAGAAAGATTCCTGACCTGAACCTTTCAGAATAAGAGTGCCATCTTCAATTGTTAACTGCCCAGAAAACTTAGATTTAGCACATAAGTGTTAAACATTTACTTTATTTTTAGACTGTCATGTGGCTCCATGGTACATACAATTAGTTACAAATGAGGTACAATGCATATTCTATTTTATTATATTTTTCTGATTGGTGCAAAGTGCAGTACTAACCTTAACTTAAGTCATTAGTCAGAAATGAGTTTTTTCAATAACAAATTACCAACCGGCTACTAAAACTACTGAAGACGACTGTGAAATGCTTGACTTCCTCTGTAATTCCATTATGACTGTGATTTCATTACTTCAAAAGCCTGATTACACAGAGAGCACTTTTTCAGCCTGTTCTCATTCACAGGACATGAAATACTACAGTTTTGCCAAAGTTATGGCATCACAAATACCCCCATTTCCAATGACATGGTGCCGTTATCCAATCTAGAACTGGTTGTTCACATTTCCACCAAACAGAGATTAGTGCTGGTGGATGAAAACTGGCACCAGCATACTACCACAAAATTTCTGGGCCTAAGTTGGAACCACTGACATCCATGGCTAAGAGGGACTATGGCAAAAAAATTCACCAATAATTGGCAGACGAAGCCCACAGACTGCTGACAATGTTTTTCTTCAGTAGCACTATCACCACGTTGGCAGAAAAGAAGATACATATAAAAGCATTCACACATATGAATACTGGTAAAGAACCCATTGAACCCCATAACCCTAACCCTAACCCCAAACCTTAAACCTACAATAGTCCAGCCTAGAAGTAATAAATGCATGAACTAGTTTTCCAGCATCACTCTGAGACAGGATGTCTTGATGCATGCTCAATCATCCAGGTAAGGAATTCCCAGAAAGTTGATTCTGTTCATCTGGATGTAGCATTTTCAGTGGGAGAAACTTTGGTCACTCATCCGAGTGACTTCTTCAGTCTCAGCTGACTGCAAGTTTCCCCAAGCTTATAAAAAGTACATTTCCATAATGACCGAAAATGGAACCCTTGACTACCAATGGGCTGCGAGGTCAGATTCACGATCATGAAACTGACCTCACATTGTTAACCCTAATCCTAACCCTAACCCTACCCTAACCTTGACATAACATGAATATTATAAACTCATGTT
>VUQI01059660.1:0-12071 GCA_015106735.1 Paratilapia polleni
TCTTTACGATAAATATATATATATATATATATATATATATATATATATATATATATATATATATATATATATATATATATATATATAAAAATAAAACTTCAGTTTGGACAAGCAGAGGGTCCTCCTCACCTTTTTCCGCAGGGCATGGGCATTAACCAGCTCTCCATTGTGCGCTACAGCAATCTTTCCATGCAGTGTATCCACCACAAAAGGCTGGCAGTTCTGCAGCTCTGAGATCCCAGTAGTTGAATAGCGTGTGTGACAAATGCCGAGGTTACCATAGCGCAGTTTAGTTAGAGCCTCGGGTGAGAAAGCGGTGCTCACTAATCCCATTCCCTAGGAAATGACAAGATTACTCGGTGAATATTTTAACTCCACAAAATATTTAAAAGTAAAAAGAAAGTGATATGTTTAAAAGCGGAAAATTACTCAATAATCAGGGTGTCTTAAGGCTTTAAAACAAGCCTGCAGAGGCCCAAACATTACAATGTTCAATGTGATTCTGTCCAGCTGTGCTGTTTTCATGTGACTAACAATGAAAATGTATTCAGGAGGCAACTCGAATACCTCTTGTGCCTGTTTTTGAGACTGTGGGTTAAACTGCACTTCTGTTTTATCATATAAGAAGCTTCTAATCATGATTCAGTGTTACCTTGTGTGCTGTGATTGTGGGTGGACTGGCTCCATTACTTGTAACAATCCCAGCACTTTCCTGCCCCCTGAGTAGACACACACACGTACAAGAAAAAAAAAAAAAAAAGTCAGTGTAAATTGTAATGTATCAGTGGGAATTGTGTTTTATTATGAATGATCCCTTTTTTTTCTGCAAGACTGAACCTGACTCAGGGTGTTAAATCTGTAACATTTGCCTTGGGGTAAATCAAAACTGGTTTAACAGGCCCAAATGGAGCACAAACAAAACAAAAAAAGCAGATTTGATTCCCTGTGGTGAGGCTGCCATATATGGAGAGTCGTCTTGCTGCAGTTTCAGTCCATTTACCAAGCTGCTTCTCAGATTACAGTTGGTCCCGCCCCCTCAGCACACAGCTTAAGCCAGTGGTGAGGCTGCTTTTCAGCATGAAGGCGTTGCTTTCAGGCTTAACCGCCTGGTTGCCTAGGGAACCGGGCAGCAGAGACAGACAGGCTGAGGGAAAAGAAAGCGTTTCCAGGTCAGCTCAAACATGGAGAGAGGAGCAGAGAGACAAAGAGGAGGTGATACTGAGGTGGGGGAGGAAAAAGGCTCAGTGGAGAGGCAGTGGGGGGAAGCAGAGGTGCTGGCTCTACTCTCAGTGTGGGACGAGGTTGGAGCTCAGCACGTAGCAGAGAGCAGAACCACATTTGAGGTGATTTCAGAGCGTCTGAGGAGGCTCAGTGTTGTGCGCAGCTGGAGGGAGTGTCAGGCCAAATGCAGAAGCATGAGACTTCAGAGCAGGAAGCTTGACGCAGGCACATCAGCAAACTACAGCCCAGGAGTGGAAGAAAGGCCGTTGGAAAGGCCATGGGAGGAAGAAGATGTGGGTAATCAAAGAAGAATCTACCCAATGCAGGAAGGTAAACATGTTGAACACCAACTGTAGCATTGGTCATAACTACACGACTTTTTTTCCCTGAAAAACTGGCATCTGAGGATAAACAAACCTGTCAGTTAAAACTATTTTTAGCTCGCTTGCTCTAAAAACTAATTCAAACATTTATATAACATCCATCTTGTTCCTTCAAATCAAAATTTAGCCAAAAATAACAATGTTTTAATGTGTGCACAGGAGTGAAGACTCGATTTCATTCAGCAGTTTCTTACAATGCAAATGTAGCTGAAGAGGGAGGCCGTCACTGGACAGATGATGAGGTACGAGCACTGCTGTGCGTCTGGGCCGACCGGAGTATTCGGGAGCGTTTGAAATGCACACTGCGCAACAAATCCATCTTCCAAGAGATGTCTCGACAGATGCAGAGAAACTTTGGGGTTATACGTAACTGGAAACAATGCCGTACAAAATACAAGAATTTGAAATATGACTATAAGACTGCTAAAAGTGCACATGCTGCTGGAGGCAGTAGCTCAGGAGGCCCAGGGAAGTACATGAAGTTTTTTGATGAAGTGGAAGCCATTTTGCTGGACAAGGGGCTGGAAAATGGGACCAGGGAAATGCAGAAGAGATTGTATGATGGAGAAATGGAAGCAGGGAGGCTACAAACACCAGCAGGCCACACAGGCCAGATGACGGGCTCAGAGAGTGAGGTGGTCATTGAAATTGATGATGGTATGTATTTAAGTATGCAATGCAAGTAGTACTTTTGAATTCAAGGCTTCATGAAAATAATTATTCATTTATTTATTTTTTAAGATGACAACAGTGACGATTATGACATGGATGGAGACATAGAAGTAAAATGGAGAGGTACAGGTAAACCAAAAAAAACAAACACCAAAAAAAATCTGCCAAATCATCTGTGCAGTTTAGCAGCATATGTAAGCTTCTCCTTTCTTATTCTGTTCTTCTTTTCCAGATGCCCATCTAGCCCACACAGATTCCAGCTCTGACCAGTTCCAAGTGGTCACGGTGTCAGACACAGGTCGAAACTGGAGCGACCAAGAGGTGCGAGCGCTGATTCAAGTTTGGTCCGATGAGCGCATACGCAGGCAGTTGGAGAGCTCAACCAGAAAAAGGGACATCTTTGTCCAGATCTCTAACAGGTTAATGCAGCAAGGCATTGAACGTGACTGGAAACAGTGCCACACTAAGTACAAGAACCTCAAGTATCTCTACAGGTCCCTTCAAAGGGGCAAGACTGACGAAGCTGACCCAAGACGCCTCATGAGGTTCTACGATGAAGTGGATGCCATTATGAATCACGTGACTAATGGCTCACTGCAAGACGCAGGAGGTGCTGAGTCTGTAGATTCAGGCAGATTTACAATATCTGATGACTGCGATGAGAAAAATCACGGAGACGTCAATTTGACAAACATGAGGACAGCAGTAGTAGGAGCCACGGAGGACAAAACCTGTACCTCTGATTCTGACTCATCAATAACCCTCGATGCATCAAACGCTGATGAGTCAAAGCTTCATAAAGTCAAGAAACACCATTTGGATCAAGACCACATCTTGTTGAGTGAGCTGATCATTTATTCATGTAGTAGTAGTTCATTTAGTATGAAGGAGTCAGAGGAAAACAATTACACAATGCTTTCAGTAGTCAGTCCATTAATTAAGGAAGACCACCAGAAACAGCCAAAAACAAAGCTTTTGTCTCTTACCCTTTCTCTTAAAATATTTCCCATAACCTTACATTACATTAAGATATTACATAAACTTAATATTCTAACTAAACCCATAAAATTAATGGAGTAAATGTGTTTTTAGCAACCTGACCCTTCAACCCTAAATAAACTTGAGGGAAGAGGGAAATAAATATTATTTTCCAAAAACACAGAGAAAACCATAAACATTTAGTTTGGGGATTTTCCTGCCTTAAAATGGGCCTTTATTGGTTGACAACGCGTGTACACAGAATTAGCTCATGTACAGATAAGGCATTGAGTCTGTTACCTTATTTGACAGAAATCTGTGCATTTTCTGACTATTTGATGAACAAAAAATGTCAATGATAATTGAGTAAATGATACCTCAATTACCAAAATGAGGTTAAACATGTAATTCATATATCACAATGCTAGTGATTTTCCTTAGCGGGTGCGAGAAATTTGTCTATGCAGGAAAAACTAGTTTGTTGAGTTATTTCATCTTCTACATACAAAGGCTACAAATGATAAAATATTTACATATCCCCCAAACAAAACTGGGTAATGTCACAGCCTCTAGGGTCTGTCATTTATTTCTCTGCAGTGAAGCACTTTGAAATTGTTTTATTTAAAAGGAGTCACAAGGCAGTCTTAAACCTGTTCAACTTCATTTAAAACGCTTGCAAAAACAATCACTTTCTTTTAAAGGATAGAAGTGTTTTGTAACTGTCTTAAATTGTGTGTTGTTTGCAGGTGCTTCTGAGACTGTGGCAGAAAAAGAGGACAGTAATTCAGCAATCAGAAGAATGAAGAGGAAAGCTGGGGATCAAGGTCTGAAATATGCCTCCTTCTGCAATCACTTTGAATGTCACATGACGTCCACAATTGACTGAAGCTTTTGTAATTTCTGCCTAAGTCCCATGATATGCCATGGAGCCTCATAATCAAATTATGGATAAGGGTATAGTTGTGACTGCTAACTAAAGGCACAACTCATGTTGAAACCCTGTTAAGAACTGAAATGTTACAATAGTATTATTTTAAAAGTACACCGAGTTAAACCTTTGTCCTTATTTTCAGATCCTGTTCTGCACACACCAGTAAAAAAGCTGGACACTGGCCCTGTGGTTGCTGGAAGAGTGGAAGCCCAGTGCAAAGAAGAGCAGGATCACATCCCGATAATAAAGATCAATTCAGTCTGTTCGATGGCCTCCCCTAATCCATCGCCAGAAATACAGGTAACTAATCCCACGTGACCATTACACAACTGAGGTATGTGTACAAATAAAGTTTGTGTGGCATCTTTTAGAGTTGCTCCAGCTACTTGATGAATCGAGTGACAGATTATTTGGTAGCTATACTAAGAGGTATTAAAAACGCAACAGTGCAGCATTTTTATACATTATATTTAATAGGATATATTACAAATTCAATGAAAAAAAATGTTATAATGGAATAACGAAGCTACTAATCCCTTTTTCATAACTCTTAATTGTTTTGCTATATTTATTTGTATACACACAAAAAATTACATCGGTACTTGCTGCTTTTTTTGTTAATGCCTCTTAGTATAATTTCATAATCAATTAATCATTTTTCAAGCAAAAATGCCCAACATTACAATTATGATAGTTAACTTGTTTGGGCTTCAGACTATCATTTGAATAAAAGAAAACATCTTACCACATAACTTTGTGCGGCAATATAATTATGACTAATCCGTTGATTGTGAAAATAAACATCGGTTAATGCATACATCACAAAACCGAATGCTGCAGTTCTATGTTACACATTGTGGTAACATTTATCAATTAAACCTGAGGAAATGGGCAAATATACTACTTATACTTGCTTTGGTAATTAGTTTATTTCTTCATTATCACACAATATTTTCAAAACAATGTTAGACACATGCCAACTAAATCTGTCAAGTTTTGCCTCAACAAAACAGAACAAAAAACTGTAATGGATGTTGGCTGAACAATGACTATGTCCTCGTTTCATCTGGCTATGGTTAACATACCAACGAGATGGTAAAATAATAAACAGAAATAATAAAAGAGTTTGAGTGTCATATTTTAGAGCTGCTACAACTAGCTGATTACTCGAGTGAAATATTATTTGGGCGACGATTTTAATAATTAAAAAGCTTAGTAACTCACTCAATAATCAAAACCAGCCAATACAAACCCCTCAAGTTTCATATCATAATGATAAATGAAAACTATTAACTGTTATAAAACATGATAAAGTGGTTTCTCGATTCAATGTAACTGGCAAACAAAAAAATAACAGTGAACTGTAGGCTAGTTGAAGGCATTTGGACTTCTTTTTTTTGGTTCATGAAGATATTTCACCTCTCATCTGAGAGGCTTCTTCAGTTCTAGAAACTGATGGAGAGTCCCAGGTGTTTAACCCCTAGTGGGGTTGTCCCCTTGGAGGTGGTCCTGAAAGTCGTTGACCCACCCTGTCATCATGTGAGTCGTTAAGGCGTGAATCAATGCAAGGGCTATTGCGATCACAGGAGGAGGCCAAAGTGTGAATTCTTTGTGAGACATCTTCACCAGAAAAAGAAGTCCAGCTGCCTTAAACTCAAGCACTTAAAACTACCATGACCTGGGTGACAGAAAACCTACAAGACATCTTGCTAAAATTATGTATAATTAATTTTCATTTTCAAGTTGTATCTTATATTTCATCAGATCCAAGAACGTGAAGGTAGCAGTGGGGAAGGCAGGGTGAGCAGAGAGGGAGAGGAGACATGGGCGAACGGGTAATGAGGTCAAAAAGATAAAAGTGCTGTGGCAAGCAAACACTGTTGAGCAGGCTAAAAGAAGTGTAAGAGTCGTCCATAATTGTGTGCATTGTGTGGATCAAATGATTTCCTCACAGGGAGAGACATGGTGAGGGCAGCAGTCCAGCAGGCAAGGGTGTTTCAGATGAGCAGGTGAGAACCTCAAATTAGTTTAAAGTTAGAAATGCATTTGCAGTTATTTAATAGTTTGATTTAGTGAGACAAGGCTTCTTGTCATGTCTGTACCAGGGGACTGAGCCACATGTCAGGGATCAGCTGAGCATAGACAACAGGGACAGAGAAGGAATTGATGATTCAGATATCACGACCTGCACAAAGCCTGTACATCCACTATGTGTGACAACTATGTTATCCTTTCAGCAAAGCTGGTTGATAAAATGTCCCAGTGTTTCCACTGTGCCAAAGTCTGTTAAAAAAAAAAAAGTCACCACATGGTAGCAAATCAGACCTTGCTTTTGTGAGTGTAGACTTTAGAAACTGAAAAAAAGGCTGCTGAGTAGTTTTCTGCTCATGCAAAAAAACAGTCACTCGCTCAGGCACACTGTAGCTTCACAACTCTCCTCAGTTGGAGCCAGGCAACAGGAGGAAGCAAGGCATGCATTGTTTCAGACTGTAGGCTCCATCAAGTATTTAGCCCGAAGAGGCTGAGCTTAAAGAGGTCATATTGGGACAACCTCTTAAACACAAGGTAGAAGATAACACAGCCTTTCGAAAGTGGTTGGAGACACACGACATCAGAGGAACAGCTGATACCATTCAAAGTTTTCCAGTAACTCAGTTTGCTTTAGTCGTTGATGGGACAGAAGATGTCTCAGGCAACAACCAGAGTCAGTATGTCTTCGATGTGACGATCAAGACATAATTCCTCATCAGGAATTCTTTGGATTTTATTCAGTGATAGAAAACCCACAAGGAGAGTATCTTGCAAACATGTCATTAGATGTACTTTGTAGATTAAATATGTCACTAACTGCGTTACGCAGCCAGATGATGGAGCTGTAAATATAAAGAGATGTTTCATCAGGTTAATACATCTGATCATGATACCTCAACTATTCTCAAACCTCTCTGTTAGACACAATGCCATCCAGTCAGTGCTCATGCAGTATGTCCTCACTTCCCTGGAAGAAATGGCAGAAAGTAATTCTCCTATTGCAGCTACTGCTGATGGTCTGCAACAACAGTTCATGAAAGGCAACAATGTACCAGGTCTTGTGGTGGCAGAAGCTGAGATTGGAGAGCTAGAATGTCTCAATACTTCTCTCCAAAAAAAACCACAAATGATCTCTGGCATGCAAGCTGCTGGTTGTCGTCTCCAATCCACTCTGAAAGGCAAAAGAAATGATGACACTTTCCAAAGCCTTTTTAAGAAGGCATCTACCATGGTGGACTCTTTAGACTTAGAGCCCATCGCAGTGCCAATTAAATTAGGCAACCACACAGGCACTTAAGTGGAGAAACAAGTGCTTACAAACCCCAAACTCTACAGGGTAGTTTTATAAGGTGCTTGATATTGCAGACACTAGAGAGCACCCTGCTCACTGGGAAAACCGATTCTGTGGTAGGTGAATATCCAGAAACACTCCGTTGTTGGCATTCAGCTACCCATGTTCAGGCTTAACTACCAATTCAGTTTCAGCACAGAAGCTGCAGAAATACAGGTTTGCCAGTAGAAGTGCATGGCTTATTCACTGAAGTTGGATGAAGTTTGCTCCTTCTTATAGCACTCTCCTCCTCTGAAGCACAAAAGGGAGCTTTAGTGCCCTTAAAAGGTTGAAGACTTGGCTATGTTCAGCCATGACACAAAAAAGGCAGAACCATATAGCAGTTCATAACTACCAAGACAAGTTGGACCTCTAACATAGAAAGTCAGTGTGCAAAGAACTATCTGAACTAATGCAGTGCCAATTCAGAAAGGGTCGACTGCTTCGTTACCAGAAGTGCTGCTTTCAGCTTTGTGTGAACTGGTTGCTTGCAGTGTTCTCAAGAACTTCACACTTGACACTGCATTCCCTTCGGTTGCTTGGGTTCCCAGTTGACACACACACATGCAGGGATTCTCTTTTGATTAGGTTTGTGGTACATTCTGTGATGTTTTCCATTATCTAAAAATACCAGCAGTAGATAGCACTCCCCTTGTAAAGAATTTAAACATCAAGTCAATCTGAAATTTAAGTCATATTTTGAAGGAAAGGTTTTATCTCTTACTAGATCCTCCAGTGTCTCTTATGAATAAGATGTCCTTCTAACATGCAACATGTTTTTTTCATGGAAATCTTTGATAGTTAAGGAAAGCTATTTTGTCCTATCATGACCTGTCACTAAGCGTGTTTTTGCGAGAGCTTGACCTGTAATTAGAAATCTGTTCAGTCCAGTCTACTCTCCGATATATTTATTAGAATCATAATGAAATGTAATGTCTGTTCTTTTAATTCAGCCTGATATGTTGTTATGAATTTTATACTTCAAACAAATATTATGATACAGTTGATCAAATCTTTAAAGCTTCAACTGTGATTTTTACACGGATACAAAATGGTGCAAAGGAGCGGTACACTGTACTGTGCAAAAGACTCAAGCCACCCCTCATTTCGTTATATTTTGCTTCTAAGAAGCCAGACTTTCTTGTATTTTTTTTAAAGTGTCCTTGAGCAATAGTTCTCCAGGCTTTCTGAAGGTCTTTCATTGTTTGTGTTTCTTTTTTTGACACTGGCTGCTTTTCCACTCATTTTCAGTCCAGACCTTGTACCTGACCATTTTCAGGGAAATTTTGTTTTTTTGTTGTTGTTTATTTAGTCACTTAACACTGACCTATGAATCATTCAATCATAAAAAAAGAGGCACCTAACTCAAGGGATGAACAAATGTTGTGTCTACACATAACAGCCCACTCAGCTAAGAACCAATTTCAAATTATATCTTTAGGCACTCTGTTACTAGCAGCCTGTTGCAAAAACACATCATTTGTTCCCATTTCTTTACTTGAATCTATGAAAAATGCCAAAGATAACACGGTTTGACAGGCATAAAATAGTATTTTTGCATTAACAAGGTGATTCCCAAATGCTATTAGCCAAAACTTTGGCATATCTCGGCATGGTGTGCAGTGTGTCCTTAAAACATTTGAGGAAATTGGATAAGTGGAGGAGAAAAGAAGAAGTGAAAGGCCTAAAAACTATCTACAGCAGATGAACAGTATCTGAAAGTCATGGCCTTAAGAAATAGGGAAAAATCCAGCAAAGACCTGACACAGGACCTGAGAGATGCATCCGGCCTTTCAGTTGATCCATCTACTGTTCACGAAGTCTCATCAGAAATGGTCTCAATACGGCTGTCAAGAAACTATTCTTAAGTAAGGAAAATGGGGAGAAAAGGCTGAGGTATGCCAAATTACACAAGAAAATCACTGGCAACAGGTCTTATGGAGTGATGAATCCAGACTTGAAATTTTGTTTCAAACCACTGTCAATATATACAGAGGAGATCAGGAGAGAGGTACAACAGTGAGTGTCTACAGCCATCTGTAAAACACAGTGGAGGCTTTGTCATGATTCGGGGCTGCATTTCAGCCCGTGGTGTTGGGGATCTTGTCAAAACTGATGTAATTATGAGCACAGAAAAGTACCATCCGATTTTGACCCACCATGCAGTACCATCTGGAAAGCATCTGATTGGCAACAGCTTTTTTTTTTTTCAGCTTGGAAATGATCCCAAACACACTGCTAATGCAGTAAAAGCATACCTGGATAGAAAAAAAACAAACAAAAAAAAACACACACACACACAATGGAGCACTATCAGTCATGGATTGGCCTCCCCAGAGCACGGACCTGAATATTACTGAAGCAATGTGGGATCATCTTGACAGAGAACGGAACAAAGGGCAGCCAACATCCAAAGAAGAGCTCTGAATGTTCTTTAAGAAGCCTGGAGAACTATTCCTATAGACTACTTAAAGAAATTACAAGAAAGCTTGTCTAAGAGAGTTCAGGCTGTTTTGAAGAATAAAGGTGGTCATACCAAATATTGACTTTCAAGCTCGTTGGAATTGTACAAACTCTGTTTTTGCCTTAATTTTGTATTTCATGTACATTTGCACATTTCGCTGCACCTATTTCCCCATTTTCCTAGCAAAATACAAAGATGAGGGGTGGCTCACGATATTTGAACAGTACTGCATATGTAGTGGGCGTTGCTTTCTTCCAAATTTAATATTTTACGTCCTTTTTCTTGCTTAAGTGTGGCTCAGATTCACGTTTCAACCAAATAATCCACGTAAAGTTAAAAGCTAGGATGTCATTAATCAGTGTGGTAACTTTTTGGACGTTACAAATGTTGGAGTACCTTTTCCCGTTACTTACCTGTGCTGTAACGCCACCAGCCCCAAAGTTAAGACCTGAGCCACCTCCAGCTGTGTGGGCCACTCTCCGGCAGCGACACAACCGAAAACCCCGCATTCCTCCCCGATACCGGACTCCTCGAACTCCATGCGGATGCCTATTCCCGGTGTCTCTCGGTCAAAACTGTGGGACAATCTTGTGCCTGGTTGTCTGTGAGCAATAACCGTGCGCGCGCGTGCCTGTGTGAGCGCGTGCCTGCTACCAGTCGAGACCAAACACGTGCCTGCAGCGATACAATATCGTTTGTTAAAACATCCCAAACTCAGCTGACACAGTTGAAGTGGTCGTGAAATCACGAGTCCAAAAAAAGCTATTTAAGACACGCTTTTAACAGAAGAACCAGGCCGCCATAGCTGTTTTCATAACGAATTTAATCAAATGTGAAGTGGAGAAACCCACGTGGTATTTTACGATTAATTCAAATCAAACTAATCGATTGGGTCAAAAAACACACTGTATTGTCTTGGTTGAGTTCTTGATAAGACGAATTTCTCATCAAAGAGAAAAAGAAGGCACTTCAGTAGATAAACCTCCAAAAGTTTTTCTTTCTTGTCAAGACTTCATGTTTCAGCATCTCCCCCTCACGTGGTAACCAATGCGCCGCTGTGATTGGTTGTTTGGATCGGTTGAGGACCGTAATTGGCTGCCAGCTCACGCAAGACACGGCCCACTTCCCTCTTCGCCTGCCTGCGCACCTTCTGCTTCTTAATAAGTTCAGAAGTATTCTTGTGGTTTGTCTTTCAGGACTTTTCAGGATCAACCGGCGCCATGGCATCCACCCCAGGTACGGTGCAACTATCAACACTTACAGCTTTAGGTTAGACGTGCATAGTTTCATTTTCCCTACTTTTCAGAGCTGAAGATCGGCCAGAAGCTCAATGAGGGCAAGACGAAGCAGATTTTCGAGCTCGTGGACCAGCCGGGACTGGTTCTGGTCCAGTCCAAAGACCAGATCACCGCTGGGAATGCTGTGAGGAAAGATCAGATGGAGGGCAAAGCTGCCATCGCCAACAAAACGACGAGCTGCGTATTCCAGCTGCTGCAGGAGTCTGGTGAGGACTCACTGAAGTGGTTGTTGTTAAAAAGTTACAGTTTATGGAAAAATCCTCTGCAGGTTAATGAGTGGGCTGTTGCAGTTGTGTCATACTCACCCTGAGGGAACTTTCCCACATGGAGAGAAGCATTGGTATTGTGAGTGCATTAAAGCACACGTGTGTACTAAATGCAGTTCTTATTTGTTTTCATAAGCAGTCCTTCACACATTGGCAGTACCTAGGCAAATTATTTCTACAGACCTGTGAGCAGCAGATTGCATCAAAGGTAGTTTGACCCAGCAGTGAAAAGGAGTTAAGTAAGGTGACTGGAAAAAGACAACATTGCACCCATTGATCTTTCCTGTTTCAAATACTGGGTAAACAAAGTCTATCTGTTTCAGCATTTTTGAAACGTTTTTGTTGATGAAGCCCTCCTTTTTTTTTCTTTTTTAAGTTACTTAGATTATTTCTGAACTGTTTCATTCATTAAATGCCAGGAAATTCTAAAAATGTTTGTCCACATTTGTCAGAGCACAGACTGACTTATTCAAATTGCAAGATTTGTGTGAAATATT
>VUQI01059661.1:0-17715 GCA_015106735.1 Paratilapia polleni
GGGGGGGCAACAGACCTCCCTGAAAGCATCCTGTTCCTACACCCTCCCTGACTGCAACTGGTGGTGTCCAGATTCATCCTCATTGATACATATCACCACTGTCTGTCGTGTGGCCTCTTCGGTAGGGGGTAGTGGGTAGCACTCACTTTCACCTCAGAGCTGTGCAGACTCTCGGTTATGTCTGATTCTGCCTCCGTGTTGCTAAACTAAAGGTCATATGTGGAGGTATCGTGGTCCAAGCTCATAGCAGAATCATTGCTCGCTGCTGGTCCCACTGTCATACAAAATTCTAGCAATTGTTTGGCTGAATTTAATCAAGGTGAAATTTAACCACTCTTTGTGTTGTGGGGGACCCCTAAGGAATCCCCCAAAGAGCCCTGGTTAAAAACCACAAAAAACCTTGTCTTAATTTCACTTGTGAACTCACTCTGTCTGGCACCTGTTTGGGCATTATATTAATGAAGAATGTGCAGCTTTAAACATGTAAAAAAAAAAAAATGAGAAAGGCCAATGGACAGTTGAAGCATTACAACACATATGTTCACTGGTCATTTATACAGAATATATTCATTACTGGCCAATAAGGTCAGGGAGAGTTCAAGATAAAAACAATGTTAAAAAAAACGAAAACAAAGTACATCAAAATGTTGCAAACTATGACAAAGCATGACAGCAGCGCTATCAGTATATTTCATAGGGAAATGTTATGCTAATCCAAGCTAAACACCCAAGTAAAAATATTAAAAACACTTACCAAACAGTTGCAAGAGAAACAGCAATGCAGTAAAACAGAGAAGAGCCAAGAACTCCTACAAAGTTTTTCCTGAGACACTACCTTTGGTCATTTCAGCAGCAAAGGTCAGGAAAAACTAAAAAGGGGATTTCCCAATAACGGTGCTGATAAAGTAAACCCAGGAGTATGGCCAAATTCCTTTTTAATGAAAAAAAAAAAAATCAAATCTCCTGTATCCACTAGAGAACTGGAGAAAGTAAAAGCTGTCAGTCCAAGAGGGGCTGAGCAAAACTGAGTTTCCTGGTTGAGAGTAGCAGCAGTCTTAAGTGATCAACCTTCAAGTTCTCCTTTTTGGTTGAGAAGCAGAGTGTTGTGTCCTGAAGCTGCAAGGTTAGCAGTGTTACTGACAACAGATGGAGTTTAAGGCATCTGCTATCCCCTCCTCACACCAATGAGTCTGCCCACCAATACGAACGCAGAAATCTGCACACACACATCTTTCCTCTCTTCACCAAAGCTCCTTCTGTACACACGCCAATCACTTACCTCTCCACCAATAAAAAGGGACACTGAGATATAGTAGGATAACTCCACCCCCCTAACCCCCATCCCAAACCTCACAGACACACACACACACACCACCAGACCATCCGCCAGCTCCAGCCATGAATGGACGAGAAGGCGTGAGTTGACAATAGAGGGGAGGGGGACACAAAGGAGGGCCCTCAGCAGGCAGCTGCACACGGACACACCGTCCTTAGAACCAATACAGACAAACACACACATGCACTCACAAACACACACACAAATACAGACATACAAGAAGAAAGAAGGAGTAAAAAAAAAACAAAAAAAAAACAGAGCACCCAGAATTGAGCCCTGCGTAACACCTGGCCCGGTGGAGACGGCTGCTGCCTTCTATATCTTTGTTTCATGGGTAGGGTGGGAGGGGGCTGGCTTGACTCAGACAATGAGACAAATTATGTTAAAAGTAGTGTGTGCTTCCCAAAATGGGTGTCAGGAACGTGAGCGCCTATGTGTGTGTGTGTGTATGTGTCTGATGGAAAGTTAGCAGGTGGGGAAGGAAGCTGCAGTGAGCAAAAGACATCAAACTAAGACAGTAAAAAGGAACCCTGAAAAAATTGCAGTGCCATTACTATTAGGAGTATTACTTTTAGTCTCAAAGGAGGTCAGAAACAAAGAATAGCTGCCTGTCAGACTGGACTTAAACAGTTCCAGTTAGCGGGTCATTTCACATCCAGAAAGGAGGAGGTTAATTATTTTTTTTCCCAAAAATGAAGAGGACCAATTTAAACACATTACAGAACAGCCTTTCAACGAATTGAATCCTTGTCAAATTATGCATGGCGTGTGCAAACACCTAAGAGAGAGGTTGTATTCTACCTTCCTGAGCAGAAGATCAAAATTTCTTTGATCTTTGATTTTTTTTTTTCTTCTTTGATCTTTCTTTGGATGTCAGCCTGCCAGCATCCTCACAAAGAGAAATGGCAGATGTTCAGCAAAAAACACACACTGCAAGAAACTAGCTAACATATCTGTTAGGTGGGAGGGTCAGGGAGGGAATGTTGATTGACATATAAATAATAGACTGTATAAGAGATGTACCTAGTGTCCATGTATGAAAAGTGAAGCCAACTTGGAGGTGTATTAAAGTGACATTATTTTTAATGACCAGCAGGGGGCAACTCCTATGGCTGCAAGAAGACTTCTAGTTGTATGGAAGTCTAGGGGAAAAAAGGGCCCTCAGCTCCCTTCCTCTGTGACCTCAGTAAACACTTTCCTGATCACTTTATGGGCTCAATTACTAGTTTGAAGTCATACTGAATAAAGTGTGAAGTTCATTTTGTACATGATGGTCTATATTAGAGTCAGAAAAGGAGGATTATCCAGATTATGTTCAATAAGAGTGTGGTGTCCTCGGTTTCACAATCAGATTCACCATTTGCTTGTCAAGTATGGTTTCAAAACACCTAAACAGCATTGCAGAAATGCTCAGCTCGAGGCTTCATAATACGATTTCACAAACCAATGTGTAACATCATGGTTGCTCTGTCCATATTTTATATACAGTCTGTGATATAAATACATTCCAGTGTTTTCTACACAACCAGGTGTTGGGATTTGAGCCATTGTATTATGGAATTTCTGGAATTCTTTGAAAAACAAAACAAAACAAAATAAAACAAAATATCTCAATACCAAACCTCAGGTCTTTAAATTTCCAAACAATACCCAGTCCTAATTCAACCTTATGTAGTGAAGTTTGATCTTTGACCTTTAATGGCTCTTTAATGTTTAACTTCTGTCCGTCTCGTGGAGAGTAGTGTGTGTCATGTTTCCATTTGAAATACAGTCAGTATTGCCAGCTGACGATGTAGTCAAGAAGATGTTCCAGCCAAGCCCACACAGTCTCAGTGAAAAGTGATTTAGGTGCAGTCCCACTTGTAAAGCACACAGTATAGAAAATTGTGAATATAGCATCTTCAAATTACATCACCTGACACTTTGTTCAAGAAACCAGTTTGAGATGACCTGAGCTTTGTGACATGGTGCGTTATCCTGCTGGATGGGTACACTGTGGTCATTAAGGGATGGACATGGTCAGCAATAATACTCAGGTAGGCTGTGGTGGTTAAACAATGTTCAACTGTTACTAAGGGGGCCCAAAGTGTGCCAAGAAAATATCCCCCACATCATACCACCACCAGCAGCCTGAAGCGCTGATACGAGGCAGCATGGATCCATGCTTTCATGTTGTTTACGCCAAATTCTGACCCTGCCTAAATGTTGCAGCAGAAATCAAGTCACATCAGACCAGGCAATGTTTTTCCAATCTTCTATTGTCCAATTTTGGTGAGCCCCTGTGAATTGTAGCCTCAGTTTCCTGTTCTTAGCTGACAGGAGTGGCACCTGTTGTGGCCTTCTGCTGCTGTAGCTCATCTGCCTTAAGGTTCAACATACATTCTGTACACGCGCCATTCAGAGATGCTCTTCTGCATAACTTGGTTGTAAACAAGTGATTTTTTTTTTTAGTTACTGTTGCTTTCCTATCAGCTCGAAGCAGTCTGGCCACTCTCCTCTGGCCTCTGGCATCAACAAGGCATTTTCACCCAGAAAACTGCCACTTGCTGAATATTTTCTCCTTTTCAGACCATCCTCTGTAAACCCTAGAGATGACTGTGAAGGAAAATCCCAGTAGATCAGCAGTTCCTGAAATACTCAGACCAGGCCGTCGGGCACCAACAACCATCACCTTACTTCCCCATTCTGATGCTCAGTTTCAACTTCAACAAGTTGTCTAGACTATGTCTACATGCCTAAATTCATTGAGTTGCTGCCTTGTGATTGCCTGATTAGATATTTGCGTTTACGAGCAGTTGAACAGGTGTACATAACAAAGTGGCTGGTGAGTGTTTATCTTCTGAAAACTTTTCAAGCAGACTCTGGCAGTCACTGTAGCCTAAAAGCTATGTTTTTATGCTTCACTGACTTGACTCAGACATAGCAGGGCCAGTGAAAGTAGCAGTGTCTTGTAGAGTGCATTTCCTTCCCCAGCCCATCACCTGGAGTTGCCTCTACACACCAGCTTCCTACAAATCATCAGACCTTTTATATAGTCACTTCATGCAATCACTAAATTCCTTTAATCTTCTCTTTAGTTCTACCCAAAGAGAAGATTAAATGAAAGATAATAATTTTTTCAACTTTGGAAGACTTGGACCAAGAGAATATTTTTTTTGCCTTTCTTGTATTTGCATGAATCCCCATGCCTGTGCCATTTTCTGCAGTTTCAGTTTTGGAAAAGCACCGCACATATTTGTATTAATTTCACTAATTTGGTTTTAACTGAAGCTACTTGACCTACTGTAGCTGCGTGCATAATTCTAAACTTGGAATTATGCACGCAGAAAATCCTGACAAAAACTTCATGTCTATGCATTCATAAAAACTTTGTCTACATGCACATATCGTTACATAAATATACATGTACCTGCAGCTACAGCACATAAAAATGACTGTTAAAGTGGACCTAATATGTTTTTCCTTATTTTCTGTCATACCCCCTTACTGTGGTGGATGCTTATATTAAACATGTCCAAAGTTTCAAATAATGAGGTCAGGTTATGTACTGGCCCCTGGGAGTCAAAAGCTCAGGCTTCCAGCTCCTCTAAACACTCTGTTCCTGACCACTTTTTTTCCAACTCTTGGCTCTGTAAGATGTCAGTGAGAGTGAATATCTGCAATATGGTCATGTCAGACACCCAACCCTGACTGTGGATGCACAGCAGCCACCTGCTGTTCAAACCTTCTGTTTCTGTGGGACAGCCAATCAGAAGAAAGTTGGCTTAAAGGGAGGGGAACTAATACTGAGGGGCCTCATCCTCTATACGAGGGAAAGATTATTTTGAACTTTGAACCATGGGAGGCTACTCCATTAGACCCCTAAAGTAAAAATAAATAAGCATAATGAACACAAATCACAATTTAAAAAAACAGATTTGATTTTTGTTTGTTTGTTTTGTTTTTTTGTAAAAATTAGGGAAGAAATGACTACAGTCTGCCCGGCAAGCCTGCTGATTCACTCCCTAATGGTGCCATAAAGCCACTTCACACCAGTAGCCTGGAGCAGATCTGCTATGAGGTCTCTCCCTTGTCTTTATTTTTGTTACTAAGCATTATCACAATGCTTTGCCGTAGCTTCTGTTTCGTCCCTCTTTCCTCATCTCATATACTTCTTTCCAACAATACTTACGATGTACATCCCCTCATTCTTTGCCTCAATTTTTGTAATTGTCCTTTCTTCTTTGTTTTGCTTTTGCGTCGCCCTGTTAATTTTGTCTTTTGCCTTCCAAAACCAAAAAGAAAGAAAGAAAAACAAGGCGGTCCATTGCATACTCAGTACTTGCTGAACAGACTAAGATTGTTTCTTAAAAAATTAACAAATTCATGACTTTACTTGAAAAGCAGCCAAGCCTATCCCACCTGGAAAGTCCAAATCATGCAAATCTGTTGGCTGTGCATAGTTCCCATTTTTGTCTAAAGCCACAGAATTGTCTCTTAGGGCTGAGCACTCACTTGTTTTTACAGTTAAGTGTCACTGATTTCCTAAATGCAAATGTGGCCACATTAAGTGGTAATACCTGTTCTGGGTACGTCTACCACAAATACCAGCAACATAATGGTGTCGCCCCCTCTGTAGTCTGTTCTCTGTGCATTAAAAAAGAAGATGCAAATATTTTTCAGTTTGTGAAAGCCACAAACACAAAACCTTTAGCATAGCTGCTAATCCTCACCCTAACCCTGTATTTTGGAGAAAGGCAAAACAGACTTTTTTTTAAGGATAAAATGCAGATAGTTTTTGATGTGTGTCGGTCAGAATGATTATTTTCTTTGTTCTCTGATTGCCAGAACTTGGGAGAACAATTTCACAAAAACAAAAACTGCATATTACGATTGCCTAGTTTAGATTTAGGGTTAGGTTCAGGGTTAGGCTTAGGCTTGGGGTCATGACCTGAGACCTCAGAGGGTTAAATGGAAAGCCTATTTATGTGTGATGGTATGCTATATTATAATTTGAAATTCTAACTTCTCCTGCCAAAATAAACTTATCAAAACAAAATGCCCAAAATACATATAAAAACTATTGGCAACCATTAGTGAACTTCTCACTAATAACTCATTTATCTTTGAAAATAAGACTCAATGCCAGTGCTCCCCAGCCACAGTTTAATTTTTAAATGTTAATTATAAGGGCACAGTGATGGACTTTCTCTGAATTTATTTCATTTTGCCATCAGATTTTTATTAAATTTGTCTTGCATCACAATGCCTACACTATTTCAGCTACACACCAACATAAGGTAGACCACAAAACAGTCACTACACACGATACTGTGCTGCATTGTATTATCTATTGTGTAAGCCAGTGGTTCCCAAATGGTGTGAATTGTTATTTTACTGTATCAGTACTCTATACACACTTGTTTCCTCTATAAAAATAAAAAAAAACCTATGTCAGAGGGAACCCGAGTCCCTTTGCATGGTTCCTGGATGATGGGAATTTTGAGAGTGTGACACATCAAAGTCCCTGAATAACAGCGAGGATCTTTTGGGGAGCGAGCCATGACTAATCACCAGTATAGATGATCGGTGGTGACCTTAAGAAAAGAGAATAAGTAACACAAAAGCTACATGTCTTATAGCTTCAGCTAGACTGAGGATGTCAACAGCCCCTGCCTGGGCTGAGAAAGGTGAAATTTATGCTCCCACATTTGTATCAGTAGCTCAGGGAAAGATTATAAGAGACGCACTTGTGTGGCATCCTCCAAAAAGCACATTCCCTGACAGCAGTAATGCTATGCCTAGGCCAAATGCTAATTGGTTGAAAGTTTGGCTTGTACAGGGAAAGGAGTCAAGGCATAAGTAAAGAGAAAAACCACAGATGACAAGCACAGATAATGGCTTAATTGTTTTTAAAATGGTCTCACTTTACTTCAGCAAAGTTCTTTTTCTATTATGCCTTCAGTCTTCTCTGCAACACGTGCAGAGCTCAAAGACCAAGAGCAGACAAGACTAGCTGTTTCACATATTTTTGAAACTGTCCCCAAGTGACAGTATGCAGCTACAACATGTAGACGTGGCTCTGCAAAGCTCCACGTAGTCATTCGGCAACAGTTGGCTAATGCTAACCCTTAACAAGCTAAAGAAGCATTTGGAAACTAAACATCCCTTCAGAGAAAAAGTAGGCCTACATCAAAAGGGCGCTGCATCTGAACAAAAGGCGGCACAACCGTGTCCTGGACTGTGTGAAACTGTTTGATAAGGCGACTTAAATGAATAAATAAAAAATTGAATAAATAAAAAATTGCTGAGTCATGCTAGGTTGAGCTGCCTCAATTGGGACTGAAAGAAAAACAGTGAGAAGCAGAACTGATGACATGTCACATGGCACAGACACTATTCAGCGCAGACATGAACACAGGTGTGAAATTATGGTTTCCTTTTGTTGTCTCTTGGGCACCAAAATTTCTTCTCAATTTTACTCATGATGCCAAATTCATTAACATCACACATTTTCCCTCAATTTTCCAATTTACAAGAAAAAAAAATCAACTGAATAAATAAATAAATGAAATTACTTGAAACTTTTATTACACGGAAAAACAAACTGATTAGTTTCAGGCAACTTATTGCACAGTTTAATTCAATTCAATTCAATTCAATTTTGTTTATATAGCGCCAAATCCCAACAACAGTCGTCTCAAGGTGCTTTATATTTCAGGGTAAAGACCCTACAATAGTTTAGAGGGCTTTATAGCTAAAGTATGCCCATAAGAAGTACATCATAAATCTATCAGTGTTGTTTGGATCACTCTAGTGTGTGGGGGGTAGGCACCAAGTCACTGAAAAATTTAAATAGTATCTGTCTTTTAATTCCAAACTCTGATTTGTTCAATTATCACATCACAGTCATTTGATTATCAGACTGATTTTCCTCTCCAGTCTCTATCATCCACCCCCACCCCCGCTCCCCTATGACTTGCAGTGACTCCTTAATTGGGGCTCAGCTGACAGTTTTTCCCCTTGGGGAGCAGCAGCCGTGTGGACCATCTGCTTCTAGCGGCAGGATGAACAGGTGTCCTGCTCCCGGCTGCCTGCCTGCACCTTACCGAGCCTGTCGAAACGCGGCGCAGTGCTCCGCAGTGTAGCTGCTGCTGTTTACACAAGATAAATCGGAGTAGTTTTGTTTGTCCTGAGCTGCATTTTTGCCTCAAACAAAAGAGGAAGCATATGGAAGTGCTACCTAATCTGACAGAATGATCACAGCCATGACAGTAAAGCCTTTTACTGCATGTCTGAGTCAGGCTCTTTTTGTTTGGCTGATGCATCTGTTCTTAAAACGTTTTCTAAAATGAATTCTTGCCTTTTAATAAGCTTTTCCTAACTTGTATCTGTAATCCAAAAAATTATTTTGAACAATAAAACAACAAAATAACAAACAAACATTGGGTCTAAAATTCAGGAAATCCATGCAGGCACGAGGAGAACCACTTAACTTGACCTCTGTTCTGAAGACGACCACATAAAACAGTACAGCAGCACCATGTAAAGATGGGTTAATACATGCCGGAACCTATATCTGCATCAATAATACCAACAGGTGACTGAATAAATATCAGAATACACCGTGACCTGCATTTCATTACAGGGGAAGCCTTTTGTACTACTCACTGTTTACTGCACAACTACACATTTTTGCTCACAAATGTCTCCACCTAATTCTGCGCCAGCATACCCCAGACTTTCACTATTAAATACTACTTTTTGTAAGACCAGCTCTGTATAAAAATACCCTTTGAATTAAAGGAGTACCTTCCAGTATTTTGCAGTATCAAATGAGTTTCAAAAGACAAATTAAAACTTCATCTACTGGGTGAATTTAAACTTTAACTTTTATTGAAACTTTCAGAGGTGTCTATGATTGTCTTTGATCCTGTTTGCACTAAATATGCTTGTCCTGGCCTGTGTCTTATGTGAGGTTCATTTCTTCAAAAGTGCACATTCTTTTTTCCTAGCAAGTGAGACCTGGAGCTCAGATTGCAAGATTCAAATAAAGGGGTCATAAGGAGTAACTTGCCTTGCCTTAAAGCTTTCATGTGTGAGCTTTGTATGTAAAGCCATTTTAGCACATGCATCACAGCCCTGAATTTTTCTGGACGTTACCCAGCAGAGGTGAGTGTTTGACATTAAATAGTCTTTAACTTGTCTAAATCACGTGGAGCATTTCCATTAGGAAATCATTTTTCAGAAAATAATTTTAATATGCTTGAATAGGGTGAAGGCCCAGTGCAGCCGTTTTTGCTCTAAAATAAGTTAACTAAGTGACGAGAAAATAAGGATGGGAAAAAGGATAAAAGAAAGTGTGGGTGTAAAGGTAATCCACGCTGAGGGCTGGATGAGAGTCAGGAAAGAAACAGCAGGAGCAGGGGCTGCGGCAGATCTTCAAACAGCACGTTGGATAAACACTGATCCAAGCTGCAAGGATTACTCCAGCCCTTTAACAAGGCCTGAGGGGTGGAAACAGGGAGAGGAAGAGGTAGTCCAGCTGCTATCAACCACACACACACTTTACAGACATAATACTATGCTAACAGGCTCTACACATGCTCCTACCTATGAAGAGGGAAGTCAAACAAACCAGACCAGTATGTGTGTGTGTGTGTAGAGGGGGATGGGACAGGGTCATTCAGGACTTTGAAGGCACAATAGGTTGGCCTTCAGGCCAGTGCCCTCTGGGTCACTTAAGGAGGCAGCATGAAAACATGTTAGCGCACACACACACACACACAGCACCTGCTGTTTCCTCCAGGCTTGTATTTAGTGTAATGGAGATGGAGTGATTCTACAGCTACACATTACTGAGATTTACCACATAACTAAGGCCAATAAAACCTCCATGGCAACGTGGCCAACATCCTAGGAACTGTAGTTTTCAAAAAGAAAATGAGGGCCGCAACTAAGGACAATTTTCACTATTGGTTTGTCAGCAAATAGTGAAACATTTTAATCACAAAAAGCACTGTAAATTCCACACAAAAAAGATTCCTTACTATTAATGTACTGTTAATTTTCTGCCAGTACATTGTTCATTTTTTAATGGAAGTTTCTGTAAATGGTAAAATTCAATGTGTGACTAAAAATTACAGAAAAACGTCCGTAAAATTAATACAGAAAATTCCTTCAATTTAAAACGGTACATTGCACTGTATATAATTTTTTTATTGTGTACATGTAGCTTTCTGCAGATGTTGATAAATGGCATGTACCCCATTAATCTACTAACTGTTCCAACAGATTCTGAACATTAGCTCGAACTGTTTGCTGGGAAATTACTAACACAAGAGACATGCTGGATAGCGTAATGATAAACAGCACAACACAACCTGGCTATTGCCAAAGCATGTGGAGAAATTCTTTCAGTAGATAAAGTGTTTCCAATATGGATGCACTAATTGTAAAAGTCAATACCAATGTGGTAGATGCTGGTACCAATATGTTTTGTTTGTTCCCACCTTTAGGAGGAAATAAAGCAATCTTCATTATTAAAAAAAACTAATTTAAGGTCTTAATCATACCATTGTTGAACATG
Organism: Paratilapia polleni; assembly: GCA_015106735.1. Lineage (NCBI taxonomy): Eukaryota > Metazoa > Chordata > Actinopteri > Cichliformes > Cichlidae > Paratilapia > Paratilapia polleni. The sequence continues at coordinate 10,905 of VUQI01059661.1, forward strand.
TAGCCAGCCACAGACATTGATGCCACCTTTTTTGCCAACAGGCTAATATCAGTCAAACAGGCTGATATCAGGTGATACTGTGGTGCATTCCTAGTTTCTAAAGGATTGAAAAGCAACTTCCATATTTCTGCCTACCTGTTTAGTGCTGCTACCTATAAAATCATGACAAATGTTTTAAATATTCAACTCTCAACCAGTCAGTGTTCCAGGTATTCTGGTGTTTATGGTAACGGTAATGGGATTTTAAGAAGGGTGTTTAATCTGGGAATGATCTGAGCGCATGACAAACCAGAAAGTGAAAATGTTGCGTTGTTTTGTAACAGAGTAACAGAAACATGGTCATAAAATTTTATATTCACAGCTGTACTGTTAAGATGAGATTTTCTTAACGTTACATATAATGAGTCAGGCGAGTACACACACACACACACACACAGTGTCTCACACACATAAATTCACAGCTCTCTGATTAAGTCATGATGGATCATCCCCACAGGGCCTGGCCTATTGAACACAGTTTGCGTGTGTCTACCGGGTGCTTTAGCAAATATCCAAATTTACATATATGCCTGCGCATCCTTGCATGTGTGTGCGTATGCAGGGTCATGTGTCTGACTACGTGCAGGTGTGTGAAAGTGTGTGTGTGACATCAGGGCGAGTGCCGGGTCAGAAGGGTCACAGAGGAACAAAACCGTGGAGCAGCTCCCAGCTGCCAGGCCAAATGTCATCCACAGAAACCCCTGCCCCTACCATCACCCTTCCTTTTCAATGGGAGCGTGCCGCAGCCCTGCTTCTGCTGACACATGCACATTTACACACAGAGACACACACATGTCCCGCCTGGCGGGCCACAGTCATGTCTAGAGCTCATGGCAGCAGGCAAAGGATGTAAAAGGTCACGTGGGGACATATGCAGAGCATGTATGGTTGCAAATCAAGTGTCAACCTCCGGGGCTGAAAGATGAAGCCAACGCAGAAGTGCCAAAAACTGCAGTTTCTCTAAAAGTCACCTGAGTCTGCCTCCAAAAACTAGTCAGTCCTTATAGTCGCCCAACATCAGCCATGCTTATAGCATGGTATAAAAGTCTCTATAGCCTACTTCCCCCTTCATAACAACTGTACGTGGGGTGACTTCTTTTCTTTTTTATAACTCACCTCTTTAGAATTTTCTGAGGCTTAAAAATACAGGCCTTGCTGCTTTGATTGGCAGGTGTGCTGACACAGTCAGCTGTAGCTGGTAGCTGTCTGCCAGGCCTCACCTCCACTAATCCAAGTCACTCAGCTGCACCTCTTTATGGTGTTTGTGGTGTTGGTGCCTCTTGGAGCATTTTTAATGGCAATACCTGAAAAATGACATGGTCTGCTGTGTGGTACAGCCCATTCAAGAAGTTTTGTTTTAGTTTGTGAAATTCTAATATTTTATATGCACTTATACAGTTTATGGATGCGGCTTGCTAACTTTAGCTGTCTAAATATGGCCACTTCTAGCTCCAAAAAACAGGAAGGAAGTAGCAAAAACCTAAACATTGAGGCTTCATTATGCTGAGTACAAAAACCAATGGGTTATGACACAGCAGCTATGCCCATCTTTTATATACAGTCTATGATTCAAGTGCACAGCATGGACTGAAATCACAAGACTGTACCTGAAATAACCAACTACAAGAATCTTTAAGCTATACTAAAAAAAAATGTGTTAAACCAATCAACTCTTTACAGTGGTTTGCCTTGTGTCACTGAATGATGTCGGAGATCTTTCTTGTTCCATTCATCAAGCTGCCAACTTAAAGTGAATGATGGTTCTTGTATTTCAGGCTAGTGAGTGACTTCCTCTATACAGGACAAGACAGCACGAAGCAGTCAAACAGCTTGTTCAACAGTCCTAACATTACATATTCAAAACATAACATATTCATGTCAACAGACTAATGACTTGACTGCAATTAATATCATTGCTTTTTGACTTCCCTAAATCTACACTGTGCCTCTTGTTGCACTGATATTGAGGCAGTGTAATAATACTGTTCAGTCAGTCAGTCTTGTATAATTGTTCTTAAATGTAATATTTTGTTATGTTAATATTTTATTTTACGCCTGTAATAACTAATGAACGTTCCTGTCGTGTATCTTGGTAAAAACAAAAATGACAGGTCACCACTTACTTTTTTCCCGGCGTCCATCCCGCCTTGAATGAATTCTCCAGCACATACTACGAAAAGTGTCCCTGTAAAAACCTGAAGACAAAGCAGGGCTTGCATGCTGAAGCTGCTGCTCCAATAAGCTGCTGCTCTCTGTAGTGTGTGTGAGAGGAAACACATACACTGGCAGAGCAGTGAGCGTTTCCTCATAACTGTCTGACAGTCTCCACCTAGCGGCCACGATCTGCATGTGCACGAATCCGTTTCTTGAGCCTGCACTGACAATTGTTAGCACGCTACTATTACTACAGTTAGAAGCCTAGTGTGAATGCATATGCTCCAGTTTGTGCATTGAAGTATTTTTTTTTTCACGTTACAGCCTACATAAAATATGACACATTGTCACTAAGAATAGATTTATGTGTTATATTTTGCAGCAATACTCTCAATATAAAGTACTTAATAAAATTAAAGTGGACTACCATTACATGTAGTGGGTACCACAAAAGATACCAATTCGGGATACACAGCTTACTTAAATTATTTTCAGGCTCCCTTTACCTTTCAGGGAACGTGACCTTGTGGGGGAAAAAAAGCTCTGTCAAGAGGACAAATACCTCCAATTTAAATATTTATCTCAAAAAGTCTTTGATGAACACACAGTAACAGCGATATTTGTTTCTCTGTACTGGATAAATGCTTCACAACATTCTAGATGTTGCTTATACTGTATGTTGAGATTCTAAGAAGAAACCATTCACCATCTTTTGTAATATTCGTGGCATTTATTTCATTCATTTATTTCATTCATTTATTTCATTCAGAGTTTTCCTGAACATCTTCATTTTGATTTTGTTGACATGAATTTAATATTTTTGTCAACTTTTGAAACAGATAAAAACCAAAAAGAACCTCTGGAACAAACAAAAGTGAAAACTCAAACAGTAGCTTTTAACAAAAACTAAATCTCCTGTTGGGCGATAGGCTCCAGCCTATCCAGGTATCGTAATACCTTTTCTAAACTTCTTAAAACTTCACCCACATCACAATAACTGGAGAGATTCAAACTAATCTGAAACAAAACACTCTTGAACTATCAAAACTAAACTGAAACTTAATTAACTGAAAGGAAAAATTCAAAATGAAATAAAAATGAAAACTAGCAAAAAAAATATTCAAAACTATAATTATTTCCTGCACCAGCTATTCAAGTATGTGTAACTGCCAACACTGTTTGCTGCTTATTTACACCAAACTAAAGCTGAGGCTGGTCATATACAAAGCCATATGGAGTGATAAGGATGTAAGCAATTAAATCCAAAGTTTTACTGAGGGAGGAAAAAAAAGAATTAAAAAAAGAATAATAATAAAGGCGTTTAACTTTGAAAATACAGTAAACATATTTGCATCAGCCTTACCATATATAGAAGAAAAATAATTTTATCCCAAAATTTGGGAAATTACAGCAGGCAAAATATGAAAAACAACTTAGCTCAATAAAATAAACACAATATTTCAGAACAAACTAGCTCAGAAATGAATATTATAATATAAATGAATATTACTGTAACAGATGCTTGTGAGTTATAAAGGGACTCATTCATTGGCACCTTCCTTCATTTCCCTACATATCTATAAATCAGATTTCAGAGAGGTTTTTTTGGCAGGTATAGCAGGTACCTCACTCTCTTCCAGAAGTGAAAGTTCCATGCTGCAGCAGCACGAGAGCCCTCCGGCCACCTTAAAGGGGCACTCTTACAAATCAGGTGCTGCAAGCTAGAGGGGAGGTGTGTGTATCCCTGTGGTCCAGTGTCCCCCAGCTGGATCAGAATCACACTCAGTTCCCTGTGGATCAGTGCATGGTGAAAGAACAAGTTGCACACTGTTGTACATCTATGCATTCATTTAATGGAATAACAATTATAATCCATAAGAGGATGGAGCTATATGGACATACTCAGATGATGGAGATACAGGGACAGACTCAGGGTGAGGCTACAGGGAGACTCAGACACACGAACCGAGGCAACAGAGTCAGGACCAGAAAGTATGACTAAAGGGAATGAGTCGGACACAGAGACTGGACTGGACTTAAAAAAAGCCAGATCAAACAAAGGAACAGAAACTAAGAGGACCAGCTCAAATTCAATACCAGAAATAAAAGGGAACGACTTAGACTCAACTGCAGAAATAAAGGGAACAGGGTCAGACTAAACACTAGGAACAAAGAAGACTGGCTCAGACTCAAAACTGGAACTAAAAGGGACTAACCCAGAAAAAAAGGAAGAAACTAAAATGGTCTTGGGGGAAGCCGGCTCTGGCACAATGAGAACAGTCACTTGGGAAGCTAGCTCTGGTGAGGAGCTGGGCTGAGCATCCTTCACCCTGGCAGTGGTCATTGGTTTGGGCCTGGTGTTGCTCACCCTGGAGCCAGGCCTGGGGAGGGAGGTCGAGGGAGAGTGCCTGGTGCCCAGGCCTTTGCCCATGGGGCCCGATTGGGCAGAGCCCGAAAAGCCAACATGGGCCCACCCTCCTGTAGGCCCACCACCCACAGGAGGTATTGTAGCAGTTGGGTGCAGTGTGTGTCAGGCGGCAGTCAGGGGTGGAGGCCCTGGTGGTCTGATCCCCAGCTTCCAACACTAGATTGTGGCACATGGAACATTACCTCTCTGGTGGGGGAGGAGCCTGAGCTACTGCATGAGGTTGAGAGATACCGGCTAGATATAGTCGGGTTCACCTCAACACACAGCTTGGGCTCTGGAACCAGTCTCCTGGAGAGGGGCTTAACTCTGTTTCGGTCTGGAGTTGCCCTCAGTGAAAGGCGGCGGGCAGGGGTGGGTATCCTTGTATCCCCTTGGCCTGCTGCCTGTACATTGGGGTTTTCCCCGGTGGACGAGAGGGTTGTTTCCCTGCGCCTTCAGGTCGGGGAATGGGTCCTGATGGTCGTTTGTGCTTATGCACCGAACAACAGTTCAGAGTACCCAGCCTTCTTGGAGTCGCTGGGTGGGGTGTTGGAGGGTGCTCCATCTGGTGACTCCGTCATCCTACTGGGGGAATTCGAAGCTCACGTGGGCAACGACAGTGAGACCTGGAGGGGTGTGATTGGGAGGAACGGCCTGCCTGATCTGAACCCGAGTGGTGTTTTTGTTATTGGACTTATGCGCAAACCACAGTTTGTCTATAACGAACACCATGTTTGAACATAAAGATGTCCATAAGTGCACGTGGCACCAGGACACCCTAGGTCACAGGGCGATGATTGATTTTGTAATCGTATCATCAGATCTGCGGCCATATGTTCTGGACACTTGGGTGAAGAGAAGACCTGAGCTGTCAACTGATCACCACCTGGTGGTGAGTTGGATCAGGTGGCTGGGGAGGGTGATGGACAGGCCTGGTGCGCATAAACGTCTAGTGAGTGTGCACTGGGAGAATCTGGCAGAGGCTCCAGTCTGCAAGATCTTCAACTCCCACCTCCGGCAGAACTTCAACAGCATTCCGAGGGAGGCTGGGGACACAGAGTCTGAATGTACCATGTTCCGCACCTCCATTTTTGAGGCTGCTGCACGGAGCTGCGGCTGCAAGGTGGTCGGTGCCTGTCGCGATGGTAACCCCCGAACCAGATGGTGGACACCGGAGGTGAAGGGAGCCATCAAGCTGAAGAAGGAGTTCTATCGGGCTTGGTTAGCCTGTGGGACTTTGGAGGCAGCTGACAGGTACCAGCAGGCCAAGCGGAGCGCAGCCCTGGTGGTAGCTGAAGCACAAACTTGGATGTGGGAGGAGTTTGGTGAGGCCATGGAAAAAGACTTTCAGTCTGCCTCGAAGCGATTCTGGCAAATCGTCAGGCGACTCAGGAGGGGAAAGCAGTGCTCTACTTGCACGGTGTATAGTGCGGGTGGGGTGTTGCTGACTTCAACTGAGGATGTAGTCGGGCGGGGGAAGGAATACTTCGAGGACCTCCTTAATCCCACTGGCATGTCTTCCATAGAGGAAGCAGGGTCTGGGGATGAGGGGGTTGACTCGCCCATTACTGGGGGTGAGGTCACTGAGGCAGTAAAACAACTCCTTGGTGGCAGGGCCCCTGGAGTGGATGAGATCCGCCCTGAGTTCCTTAAGGCCCTGGATGTTGTAGGGCTGTCTTGGTTGACATGCCTATGCAACGTCGCATGGAGATCTGGGGCGGTGCCTCTGTATTGTCAGACTGGGGTGGTGGTTCCCATCTTTAAGAAAGGGGACCAGAGGGTGTGCTCCAACTATAGGGGGATCACACTACTCAGCCTCCCTGGGAAGGTCTATTCCAGGGTACTGGAAAGGAGAGTTTGTCTGTTAGTCAAGCCTCAGATTCAGGAGGAACAATGCGGTTTTCGCCTGGTCGTGGAATGCTGGACCAGCTCTTTATCCTCTCAAGGATATTCGAGTGTGCGCGGGAGTTTGCCCAACCAGTCCATGTGTGTTTTGTGGACTTGGAGAATTCATTCGACCCCGTCCCTCGGGGCATCCTGTGGGAGGTGCTTCGAGAGTATGGGGTGTCTGGCCCGTTGCTACGGGCCATTCGGTCCCTGTACAACCATTGCAAGAGCTTGGTCTGCATTGCCGGCAACTCTTTCCCGGTGGGTGTTGGACTTCGCCGGGGCTGCCCTTTGTCACTGATTCTGTTTTTTTTTTGTTTTTTT
>VUQI01059662.1:0-12614 GCA_015106735.1 Paratilapia polleni
CTGAGGCTGTCGTTTTTGGCATCTACATGAATGTTAAAATCACCCACTATGATTATTTTATCTGAACTGAGCACTAACTCAGATAAAAAGTCTGAGAATTCAGATAAAAACTCTGAGTAGGGGCCGGGTGGACGATAGATAACAGCAAGTAAAACTGGTTTTTGAGATTTCCAGTTAGGGTGGACAAGGCTAAGAATCAGGCTTTCAAATGAATTAAAATTAAAACTCTGTCTGGGTCTTTGGTTGATTAGTAAGCTGGAGTGGAAAATTGCCGCTACTCCTCCTCCGCAGCCTGTGCTTCGAGGATTCTGACAGTTAGTATGACTCGAGGGTGTTGATTCATTTAAACTAACATATTCATCCTGCTGTAACCAAGTTTCTGTAAGGCAGAATAAATCAATATGCTGATCAATTATTAAATCATTTACTAACAGGGACTTAGAAGAGAGAGACCTAATGTTTAATAATCCACATTTAACTGTTTTACTCTTTGGTGCAGTTGAGGATGTTATACTGTTCTTTCTTTGGAAATTTTTGTGCTTAATTTGTTTTTTGCTACACAACAAGCACCACTGTGCGATGCAACAGGAACAGGAAGTGATACCTTACCACAGTGCACTTGGTGTGGACTGTGGTAAGGTATCACTTAAAGTGCCGGAAGGTATCACTTCCGGCACTTCCGGCAAAATAGCTGCAGTCCTCTGGGCAAAAATGCCTTATTGATGCCAGCGGTCAGAGGAGAGTGGTCAGACTGTGTCGAGCTGATAAGGCAACAGTAACTCATATAACCACTTGTTACAGACAAAGTATGCAAAAGAGCATCTCCGAATGCACAACATGTCGAACCTTGAAGCAGATGGGCTACAGCAGAAGACCACATCAGGTACCACTCTGGTCAAGATCAGGATTTTGAGGAACAGGAAACGAAACTGAGGCTACAGTTCACATGGGCTCACCAAAATTGGACAATAGAAGATTAGAAAAATATTGCCTGATCTGATGAGTCTGGATTTCTGCTGAGACATTCAGATGGTAGGATCAGAATTTGGTGTAAACAATACGAAAGCACGTTGTTGCACGCTCTTGCCACTGTGGGTTCCCCAACACACATATACACAAACACAGCTCTTCTCAGTTGTTGGGCTTTTATTACTCTTTTTAACTTTCACTACAATGCCCAGTTTGCCCAGTTGCATTATTAGGTGCAACCTCACCAGCTGCCATCTGTGCAGCTCAAACTCCCCCGTTCCGGCACTCTACTGCATAAATAGGAGAGAACGATTAGAAAATGCATGACAGCTGTGCCAACCAGCCTCTCCCGGCATTGCCCCCGACCCCTGCAGTTAAGCCCAAATCCACACCCCGCTGCCACACATGAATCCATTCTCCCTTGTATCATGCTAGTGGTGTAATAGTGTGGGGCATATTTTCTTTGGGCCCTTTGATACTAGTTGAACTTTGTTTAAATGCCACGCCTACCGAGTATTGTTACTGACCACGTCTGTCCCTTTATGACCACAGTGTACCCATCTTCTGATGGCTGCTTCCAGCAGGATAATGCACTGTGTCACAAAGCTCAGATCATCTCAAACTGGTTTCTTGAACATGACAGTTAGTTCACTGTACTCAAATGGCCTCTACAGTCACCAGATCTCAATCCAGTAGAGCACCTTTTGAATGTGGTGGAACGGGAGATTCGCATCATGGATATGCATCTGATAAATCTGCAGCAACTGTGTGATTCTATCATGTCATTATGTACCAAAATCTCTGAGGATTGTTTCCAGCACCCTGTTGAATTTATGCCACAAAACATTTGTCATGATCTGCAGAATGAGGACCCCCAAAAAAATGCAGATTCTAAGACAAAACTAGAAAAGGCAAAAGCTGACCTTTATTTAGGTTGAGGCAAAAGTCCAACACAAAAACAAATAATCCAAAGTAGAAACTGGTGAACATGAGGGAGGAAAACAGATGTTCTGACAAAGGACAGACTGGGCTTAAATACACATACAGAGGGCTAATGGGGAATGAGACACAGCTGGGGAACCAAACACACCTAAACTCACTCACAGTATCGAGACACGGCTGAACTGAAGCATAGTGACAGGACAGGGGAAGCAAAACTAAACACAAGGCACAAGAGACGAGAGACTACCAAAATAAAACAGGAAGTAACTAAACATGGGAACATCTAACACAGTGACAGAGACTTAACAAGACACGGGAACATGGGGGAGGCGGGTTAAACTGAACGTAGGAATATAATACTAAAAATCTATAACCATGAACAGAAACCCAGATAGCTAAACTAAAAAATAGGAATATCGGAGAATATGAACATAAAGAAAATATCTGCTGAGAGTAAAAGAATGCAAAACTCAAAATTCCATAAGCAATAAACAGACCATAACCAGAAAATATTAAACAATAACAGAAATTCAGAGTCCAAACTCAAAACACTGGGTGAAAGATACAGGACCATGACAGAATTAAAGCAGTTCTGAAGGCAAACGGGGGTCCAAACCAGTACTAGCAAGGTGTTCCTGATAAAGTGTCCAGTATAAGTTTTTAAGCTAATGTAACTAATGTTACACCTTGTAGCAACATTAGGAGGCTAAGTATTAGACTAACCATCCTAATATTTCAGTCTGTGTCCTGTCAACAAAATATAATAATATAATAATAATAATATAATATAGTAATATGTTAACACTTGTGTACTGTTGTTTCTTTGATTTACAGAAACACCATTCTTGTAATGTTGAAATGTTTTGTTTTTATTTTAGTAAAGGAGTTTATGTTTAAGTACATGGGTTAATTCTACTGGTATTGGTACCGATTGTTAAATTTCTGGTGCAGTGACACTCCTAATATCAGTTGAGTCATCAGCTGATGTGGGCTAGCATTGGGATCAGTTTATCTGTCAGAATTGTAGCTTAACTCAACTTTGTGTCCTGACTGAACTAACATGATACGCGATTTGTGGGAGCTTCAGTTAAGAGACAGTCAATTTTCAGGAATAGTTCCGTTACAGCTGTATGGAATACTGTCTGTAGCATTAAAGTGGTTAATGCTCTTGTATCTTCTATCCTCCAGCCTTGTCCTGATGTGTACTGGTTCCCAATCTTCTCTAATGTTGCTTGTAACCACCTGGTTGAAGAAATGGAGCACCATGGAAAATGGTCAGGAGGAGGCAATGTAGTAAGTCATCATATGGATATGTGTTTGGCTACTATGGCTTTGCTTTAAGTATGGGTATGGGTAAGCAGAAGTACGAGCCATCTGATTTTCTCGTTTATTCAGGACAGCAGAATCCAAGGTGGCTATGAGAACGTCCCCACCATCGACATCCATATGACTCAAATCAACTTTGAAAGAGAATGGCAGAAGTTTTTAGTGGAGTATGTGGCACCAATAACAGAAAAGATGTACCCTGGTTACTACACCAAGGTAAGACCATCAAACTGATTGTCTTCGTTTATGCTACTTTGCCCTCAGCTTTGTTGCAAAGTGGACACTGAACACATTCTCAGTTCACTTACTGTCACCTGGTCAGAACATTTTGGTGTCACATTAACATGCACTGGGTACTCCTTTAGCATCATTTTTCAACATGTAGCATACACAACATATCTAAGTGTTGCAGAAACAGAAGAAAATTAAGACGTTGAGGGATTTAGTGGTGATGTTAGTCAGTTGTTGGAAGTCCATCGTGTCGTAAGAGGTTTGAGTCCTGTCAGTTTAGACTTTTCATTTTCAGCCACAGCCACTGTAGGAATTTAGGCAAACTACTTGGTTAGTTTTAGGGAAAGATCATCAACATTACCCACATGTTAGAAGCCAGACTTCCTCTGTATAACTTCCTGGTTAATTTGTTGATGACTCTGTCTACAACAACACAAACTGATAACATATAACTACAGTCTTGTAGCATCTATTTCATACATTGACAGAGTTCTCTAGAAGTCTATTGGTCTGTCCTGCAAATTAAAAAAAATGAAACTAAAGGGGCACCCAGTGACGCCAAGGGATCTGACAGTATGTGAGATCCTTCTACTAAGACAGTTTATAGGGCTTAATGTCAGCTTAATGACATGCCTGTGTTCCATATCTGTAAATCGCTCAGAGGATCCCCATCCTGATTTCCTGTGAAATTCAAAGGGGACATGTTACACTAAAAAGACAATGGTCAAAAGTAAATTTGGGTCACAAACTGACAAACTGAAGATTCATCCTTAGTAGTCTTAGTAGTAGTAGTTACACATAGTGAGGACTTTGTTGTCCATCACTTAGAGTGGAAAGGGCAATGACTTTAAAAAGTAAACCTGTTTCAGTGTGTTACTACGAGCACCTGACTGTTGGTTTCATAGATTGTATGGTTGGTTTGAGTCAGAAAAAAACTATGTTTTTGACCCTACCAGCTTCGATCCTCTGTAAGGGTATAATAACTTTTTATTCAAACTATCAGCTAATAAATGCTTCTGTCTGCTTATACCACGTTTTTTACAGGGGCATGTCAACATGTTGTGCCAGAAGAAATGTTTTGAAATAATTTTATCACAAATTCTCAGATGTCTTCAGTTAATGGCTGAATCTCAAATGATAAGCCAAGGCTGCAAATGGAGTGGAATGGAATATTATAGGGTGAATTATGTATATGTCCTGGTTTTAATGGTCATTTCAAATCTGACAAACTTAAGATAGCATTTTCATAGAATTTTCTACCCTTAGTTGATGCAACATGTCATCCCTTAATTTGCTAAACTCAGAAAAGCTCTGCAGTTGGTTGCCATATGTTTTCTCAGCTGTTCTTTTTCACAGTGTATCAGGCTGTGATACACAGCACTTGCTCATAGATCCAGTGCTTTGATTCTATGCACTTATTGTTCATAATAAATATAGAATATTGCCAGTTTTGCTCTAAGAAAAACTGTTATAGCCTGGTTGAAGATTTTGTCATATTACTGTTTGATAGAGAGAATCAAAGGAGTTATTTGTATGAAGTACAATCAAGAAGTTCCACACTGTGACTTAGTGAAATTTAACATATAACAGGTTGGGGATGGAATGGAAAAAATTGTGTAATGATCAGGTGAGTGGCTGATAATTTTGATAAATGATTATTTAAGAAGTAGAACAATGCCAAACAACTACAGGACAAAATCAGCAGTTAAGATTTTATCTGATGATATTGGTACTGTTTTTATCTTTGACATGTTATGATCTAATTGAGTAAACAAGATGACAGCAGCCCTCTTATTGGTTTCTGTGCTGCTGCTGCTGCTGCTACACTGTGTTTTCTGCTGACCAACATGTCTTTTGTCATCAGTGTTCCACTCCCCTGAACTTTGTGGTGAGGTACAAACCTGATGAGCAGCCCCTTCTCATGCCTCACCATGATGCCTCCACATTCACTATTAACATAGCTCTCAACAGCAAAGGCATTGACTACCAGGTAAATGAGGAGGAGCTGGCAGGTAATAGAAACTACAGGCAATGATGATGCAGGTGATCTGCACCTCTTTCTGCTTCTCTGCTCCGTCTCTGGAATTGAATGCTGGACCAGGAACCAAGCTGACGCTTTTCTTTATTAAGTAGGAGCATACCTATGTACAGGGGCTACAGGTTCTATTCGAACACTTGCATGATTCCTTTCTGTCTGTGTGTTTGCAGGCTCACTTTGAATTGGCCTTTGTAGTTAGATATAAGCCAGATGAGCAGCCCTCTTTAAGGCCACACCATGATGCCTCCACTTTCACTGTAAACATTGCACTCAATCAAGTGGGCCTTGATTACCAGGTGAGTGTTAAGTATTGGTAGAAATCTGACATTTCCACGACATTTCTACATTTCAGTCAACATGTAATTCAGTTTTATTCATATAGAGACTAAATCATAACAAAAGTCATCTCAAGACACTTGACAAATCAGAACCTTACAGCATTATAGAGTGAAACCAAACAAATCCCATTTAATAAACCCATTCTTCATGCAGACATGAGCAGGTTTGCCAGCGACCTTAATCTGAATGTTGACTGTCCTCTTCAAATGATTTTTGACAGTTATGATATGAAGTGCTGACTGGCAGTACAGTGTGAGAGTTGTCAAATCATAGTGACTGCACTCAGTGAGTTTGTCTTACACCAGGCTCAGACTACACAATATTTTTCTTTGTTACAGTGGCTCTTACAGAGACATAAAATCTCACCTTTTCATGACTGAGAGACTTGACAGATTACTAGCTGCTCCCTGATCAGTCACACTTGCTGTCTTTCATGATTGTGTGATGTCATCGGGAAGGTGCTAGCTAGTGATTTACAGGAACAGAATATAAACAGACAACTGAAGCTTTGTGAATGATGATTCCCATGTTGAAATCCCACGACTTTACAGCATTAAAAAAGCAGGTTTACAGCCTGGTACAAAAAACAGTTTCAGCCTCTATGGATAGTTTTCTCCTTCATAAAACTGTACGTTGGAAGAATTTTTTTTACAACTTCTCCATCTCGGATACAGCAGTTAGGGGCATTCAAATGGCAGGTGTCCACAGCTCTAGCTGCTAGCGGTCTGCTAAGTCCATAGACAGTAAAAAAGATGGATGCAGCCTCCTGGTTGGAAAAATGAAGCCAATGTGGAAGTGCCTAAAAACCTGCATTCTATCTGAAGGCCACCAGATGGCAATAGCTGTGGTTGCAAAAAGACTTCCGGTCTTAAGTCTATGGGGAAAAGGCTTTTTTTCTTGACCTCTGTGAACACTTTGCTGCTGAATTCACGGTTTTATTCACTCATTTTGGGTCATACTGAATAAAAATCTTGTGTATTTTATAAATCATGGTCATACCATGTTTCAAACAGGAGGATTAGCCCTGTTATTTTCTGTTCTGCTAATGGTTTGTGACTGACGAGTCATTAGCCAATGAGCAAGTGGTTTCACGGTCAAACCCACCTGTTTTCGTCACATCCGGCTTCTTGCAACCAAGATGGCGACGGCGAAAACACTCATCTCAAGGCTTCAGAACGGGAGTTCTGAAACCAACGGGTGACGTCACAGTAGCATATGTCCATTTCTTTTTTTTACTGTTTTTCTACTAATTGGAGTCACCGAACTGGACTTCTCCACTATGTTTTGTTGTTGGTGCCTAACACCAAGGTGTTCGCATTAGCTGATAAACTAGCACTCCACCCTCTAAAGTATCCGGTAATTTATGGTTCCAAAAAACAGGATTCAAAATGCAAGTCCAGAAACCAGTGAATAATGTCACAGTGGCTATGGTTACAGTGGCAACATCTTTCCTTTTTCTCTTTGTCATGTTTACAGTTGTACACAGCTGAGTAGCAGAAAACAAAACTCAACAACTGGTGGAGCAATCTGTCCTCCTAAGACATCGTTATTCAGTTTCATTCTCAACCAAAAAACAACATCCTGTGTCATCCTGTTTAGGCCATAACATGGGTGATATTGTGTAGTCTGAACCCGGCATTAATTTCACATTAATTTCACACAATTTTTGGTGTAGTGTTAGACCAAAGAAGTGGTAAAAGAGCACTCAGAATTTACACACACACACACACACTCACACACACTCGTTTTGACATCTTAGCGGAGAACTCCATTGACATAATGCTTTCCCTAGCCCCTTACCCTGACCCTAACCATTACAAATGAATGCCTAACCCTTACTAATTTAACCATAACCTAATTGTAACCCTAAACCTAAAACCGTGTTTTGAGCCTCAAAAATGCCTTCAAATTCATGAGGACCAGCGTTTTGTCCTCACAACTATAGTTTCATGTGAATTTTTGTCCTCACAAAAATCTCTAAACAAGTACACACATACACACACACACACACACACAATATATTATAGAAATAGTGAATTCTACAAACAACCAACAGGTATTAATGTCCTTAAGCATTTGATATTGCAGGTGAAGCTCTTTTCTGCCTGACTGGAACATACATGAGATAACATTACAAACAAAGAAGTAGTGGTAGTCTAATATGAAGATAGAAATTGACAGTTTTTGACTTTTGCACAAAGACTTGACAAAGCATGATGCTGGCATCCCATCATCAGTCTGAATGGAATGTTGTCATACTTATAACATGTACCTCTACATTCCTGGTGAGCCACACTTTCCTTCATTTCTGTCATTTCTGTTCATCAGTCTGTCACCTTTGCATGACACATGAGGCTGAAGCTAGGAGCCTGGTTTTTATTGTTATTTCCCTGCATTGTCACTCAACTGGACTAAGCCATCAGCCTTTAGTCCACAATGTTGTTAGTTTATGCTGCATGGATTTGAATTGAGAAGAAAAAAAATGTTGTGGTGATATTATCATACTTCATGTTTAATTTTCTGAGGTACAATATCCTGTATATTGGTAATAATTATTCTAATGACAAGATGATTACTTTTGCTTGATAGAAAGCATTAACTAGAATCACACATTCACCCTAAAATCTCCTGATTACATTCACTGTTACTGTTGGTATTGAATAAAGGCCCATTAAGCCTAATTGCATCAGTACAACAGAGTTATGTCATATTGAAAACTCTGTTTTCATTATTTGTACTTCTTTGCACATGAATTGCTTATTTTTTAATTACTTTAAAGGTAGACTTCTGGAAACTCAACTCTTCCTGCAGGTTTGCCATAATAAAAGCCTTTAAAGGTACAGTGCGTAAAATGTCACCACTAGATATCAGTAGATTGCAGTCAACTGAACTGTTTTCTAACCCATCCCAATTCAAGTGCATAATCCTAGCTACCGTGGCCACCTTAGGACAGACACATTTTAGTCAACCAAGAGAGCTCAAAAACATTAAATTTAGACTGTACCCCTGGCGTGTTTCTGCTACTGTTTGTGTATAAAAACATTTTTGTACACACTATATTTTAACATATTTTAATAATATCAACACACTAAAAAAAATGGATATGAGTCAATTAAATATTTTGCGGTATTTTACGTTTTCACCCCCAAATCACCTCAAAAACTGTGGCTGCCATTCACCTGTAGTGAGTGTAGGCTGTCAGTCTGCTGTTTACCTCCATCTGGTGAGTCCGTCGTCCTACTGTGGGACTTCATTGCTCATATGGGCAACAACAGTGAGACCTGGAGGGGAGTGATTGGGAGGAACGGCCTGCCTGATCTGAACCCAAGTGGTGTTTTGTTATTGGACTTCTGTGCAAACCACAGTTTGTCCATAACGAACACCATGTTCGAATATAAGGATGTCCATAAATGCATGTGGCACCAGGACACCCTAGGTTGCAGGTCGATGATAACTTCAGGAATAAGTCAGGAATACTTCGAGGACCTCCTTAATCCCACTGGTACGTCTTCCGTTGAGGAAGTAGGGTCTGGGGACGAGGGGGATGACTCGCCCATTACTGGGGGTAAGGTCACTGAGTCAGTTAAACAACTCCTTGGTGGCAGGGCCCCTAGAGTGGATGAGATCCACCCTGAGTTCCTTAAGGCCCTGGATGTTGTGGGGCTGTCTTGGTTGACACGCCTATGCAATGTCATGTGGAGATCTGGGGCAGTGCCACTGGATTGGCAGAGTGGGGTGTGCTCCAACTATAGGGGGAATCACACTACTCAGCCTCCCTGGGAAGGTCTTTTCCAGGGTACTTATTGGGGCGGCTGTGGCTCAGGAGGTAGAGCGAGTCATCTACTAATCAGAAGGTCAGTGGTTCGATCCCTGGCTCCCCTAGTCTGCATGCTGAAGTATCCTTGGGCAAGATACTGAACCCCATGTTGCTCCCGATGCATTCATCGGAGTGTGAATGTTAGTACTTAGCACTTAAGTGTAGATAAAAGTGCTGTATGAATGTATGACTGGGTGAATGTGGCATGTAGTTAAAGTGCTTTGAGTACACAGAATCTGAGTAGAAAAGCACTATATAAGTACCAGTCCATTTACTGGAATGGTGAGTTCATCCATTAGTCAAGCCTCAGATTCAGGAGGAACAATGTGGTTTTCGTCCTGGTTGTTCCAACCAGTCCACATGTGTTTTGTGGATTTGGATAAGCAGAAGAAAATGGATGGATAGATGGACCCCCAAGTCATCTCAAAAACTCTGGCTGCCATTCATCTGTAGTGAGTGTAGGCTGTTAGTCGGCTGTTTACCTCAGCTGTCAATATGCTGGGTGAGAAGGGTTGATTTATTTACTCTGGAGGAGGCTGGAAAACTTTGTGAAAGGAGTCCGATGTGGGTCGATGAGTTAGTGCAGCTCACTTCTGACCGATGACAGCGTTACTGAGGTGAGATGTTAAGGATACCCTGAACTTTTCTGTCGGTAAGTGCTGCTGTTTTAGCTGCTTAGCTGCTGTTAGATGTTATCTGCTTTTAGTGAAGCTTTCTTTGAAGTGGATCTGACATTGTTGGACTCAGACACTTGGCGAATAAACAGTCATACAATGTGATAATATAATCAAACTGTTTATCAGCGGGAAAGTGTTTTTTTTAGGACACTCGATCCTAACATTAGTTGCATAAGGTTAGCTTTTAACCAGCTGTTGTTGTTAGCCAGCTCATTGTCAGCTGTCCGGAGATGGGAGGGTCGCACGTCTAATCTGCTGACAATAAG
The DNA here is from genome assembly GCA_015106735.1 of Paratilapia polleni. Lineage (NCBI taxonomy): Eukaryota > Metazoa > Chordata > Actinopteri > Cichliformes > Cichlidae > Paratilapia > Paratilapia polleni. The sequence continues at coordinate 10,606 of VUQI01059662.1, forward strand.
TAATTGTGACAATATCGGTCTATCGGATTTCCCCTTTATTTCGGAATTCTCAGGAATCTGGATTATTCTAATAGAATTCTATTGGGGTATAGAGGGTTCGGTTGAATTACCTGTCTAGCAGAAAGCAGGCAACTTCGATGTCACTTTTAAAATCCTTCTCTCTCTGCAACTCCTTCCATCTGGGAAAGGCTACTGTGCCAATATTTACTCTCCCGATGCTGGTCGCGTTGTGTCTGTCCTTCATGTTTTCGCTTCTTTGGTGAAGGGGACCCCTTCTCAGATGATCAAACATAGTTATGATCCTTCATATCTTGAGTCTGAAGGTGCAGGTACGAATTAAAATTTGCCTCCATGGCACGCAAACGTCTACGGGTTCTCTTCTCCTCCACCTCCTCTGCTGGTCTCTAGCCACATAGGTAAAACGTGATTAGGTGATTAATGTCCATCTCAGCCACAGTATTCAAGATGGCGGGGCAACATGGTGGCTTCCACAAACCGGCCCCCGCTCCTATGTATTTTTAGTGGGTTAATTCTAAGTTTATGAGAATGCATCAATTTGTTGGAAGACGTAATTACACACGAATCAATGTATATTTATGAGTGCAATATTCTGTTTTTCTATTAAATAACCTCAAAAAGTTACTTACTGTACCTTTAAAGAACAGTGGCTGACACCACTTGAAGAGTTTTAAATTGAAACATTCTGCTGTTCTGCTGAACTTTTTCATTGATAACATCTTAACAGTAATCTAGAATAAGTAGTTCTGTACTGATGGAATAAGTGCTTTGAAAATGGCGAATACTGAATTCATCAAAAAAACAAATAAAAATGGAAACAAATCCATATCTAGGAAAGGCTTCTAATTAGTTTTAGTATTTGGCATTAATGCTAACAATTTCCAAAATCAGAAGCACAGAATACACTTGTAAAAGGGGTTTGAGTGCTCAGTAAGAGTAGAAATTGCCATCTAAATACCAGTCCATTTCCATTTCAGTCCATGCAGTTAGGTTGCAAGCTTAACCCTCTGCTTAGTGATCCAATAAATGATACTTTAAACAATGGACTGCTGTCAAGACTCATATGCATTACAAGTTGACTCTCACAGAAATAAACTGTAACTTAAGGTTTGCTTTGGAAAATGTTCAATGCTGTAGTATTGTAACTTTTATCACAGCTGTTATTTTAATATGCCAGAAAAGCACAGGTATTACTAATCACACTGAAGTGGCAACAAACACTCTGCTTTAACTTTAATCATTTTGAAGTAAATGTTGATTTCCATAATGTAACGGCTGTAGATTAATGACACCACCCATGTTTAGACTGGGTTCCTATAAACCTTGCTCTTGTTATGCATTTTCTGTCACTGGGTATGAAATTCCCCAGTAAATGAAGGAGGATGGTGTTTTTCCACACTGTATCTGTAGCTTTCCCCAGCTAGCTCAAATGGTGGATGATGGTACAACCAGTGTTAGTATGGAAACCCAGTCAGTGTCAATTAAAGCAAAGAGGGTTATAGAAATGAAAGGTAAAACAAATGGAAGGTAAAACAGGAGAGAAATACACGCTCTGCAACATGAAAGGGTTCAGAAGCAACATTGAGTTGACATTAATTCTGTTCTTTAATTCAAATGTTATTTGATATATGGTAAGGCAAAGACGAAATTAGCTAACCAATGAGCTAACACTTAGTGACAGTGGGGAGGAAGAACACAGGAAGGGGCAGTCATTTGCTGTGCCTCATTGGGGGAGGAGCATAGAGACACCATGAACAACAAACGGGAAGCCTGCTTAGTGTTACTCCTAGATTAGTAAATTACAAAACCTGCCTAATGATGAGCCTAATTCAACCGGATGATTTAAGATGGAATGGTCTGGACTTTGTAACAGCAGCCTGCAGGTACTAATGTTGAAAAGTCATCCATTATCACTTTGATGTGCTGGTAAATCTTGAATAAATTCATTCCAAACAGTCACAGCTGTCAGCTGTTAATATGTACTGTTTTGT
>VUQI01059664.1:0-10834 GCA_015106735.1 Paratilapia polleni
CAAACGACAAAGGAGAACTGAGGGCTTAAATATACAAGGGAGGTAACGAGGGGAACAGGGAACAGCTGGGCACACACCAGGGAGGATGAGACACAGGTGAACAAAATCAGCACTGACGAGACAAAGGAAGAAAAACTAAATACAAAGTACAAGAGACACGAGACCGTCAAAATAAAACAGGAAACCAGACCCAACTAAACAGAGAAGAAGTAAACTTAACTCAGGGGAGACAGAAGCAGGAGAACACTGAAATTATAACTGAACAGAAACCACAGAATGAACAGACACGGGGAACACGGGAGGCTGGAGAACAGAATACAAAACCATCCTCTAAACTAAATAGAATACAAAACACAAAACCATCCTCTAAACTCAACAGAATATAGAATATAACTCAAAACCTGGACCCAGGGACCATGACAATATTTGAGTATATCAATAATTCTGTTCCTTTGCATATTTTTTGCCATAAAGGCACCTGTTCTTTTGGTATATTTCTGGACAATGAAGGTCAATATCCATGTGAAATTGTGCGGTTTCACACAATTTCATGAGTGCCCCAACTTTACTGATCCTTATGAATACAACACCAAAGGACATGGGGAGATTCACCTATCAGAATATCAAAGAATATCAAAACAGAAACCTGTCTACTCCAACTGGCCTGTTACAGTTTATTTGAGGACTTTCAGGCCTTGAAAGCTGGTAAAGGAATTTACCAGGAGAATCTTCTTTCAAATCTCCCCCTTAGAGCTCATCTGAGCAAGCAGTAATCTTAGGCAGATAACAACCAGCTTACTAATTAAACAGAAAGGGCCCAAAAATTCCACTGAACTTGCTGGATTCTCAGTGGTAAGCAACCTCTTCATGCAATGAATGTAGTAACTGGCATGCAAAACCCACCTATCCTAAGATGGCCAACCTCACTGAGTCATTGTTTGAAACTAGTGCTAACTTTAGAGAGGAAAAGGGAGATTAAAGAGGAATTCTCCACCCTCACAAAACAACAAGCAAAGTTTGACTTCAATCCACCAAATGCTCCTCATTTTTGATGACATAAAGAGGTATTCTTATTCAAGCCTTCCTAAGAGTTGTCAGCGACTCAAATTGATGAGGTTCTTGTGAGAACTCTGACTGTAGACCCAGACCTGGTAAATTGGTGGGAAATTGATGGATGGATGGATGGATCAAAGTTAAATTTTACAGTAAGCCAATAGATTTATAGTGTTTCAGGTATTTAGTCACATGAAGATCAGTCCAAAATCAACGCGATGAAAACTCTGTTTTTACTCTCTAACATCAAATCTGTTACATGCTACACTGCTCAAAGATTTTTAAAGGAACACTTTTTCAGAGTATAGCATCAAGTCAGTTAAACCTCTGGGATATTGATCTGGTCAGTTAAGTAGCAGAAGGGGTTGTTAATCAGTTTCAGCTGCTTTGGTGTTAATGAAATTAACAACAGGTGCACTACAGGGGCAACAGTGAGACGACCCCCAAAACAGGAATGGTTTTACACGTGGAGGCCACTAACATGTTTTCCCTCCTCATCTTTTCTGACTGATTTTTTACTAGTTTTGCATTTAGCTAGGGTCAGTGTCACTACTGGTAGCATGAGGCAATACCTGGACCCTACAGAGGTTGCACAGGTAGTCCAACTCCTCCAGGATGGCACATCAATACTTTCCATTGTCATAAGGTTTGCTGTGTCTCCCAGCACAGTCTCAAGAGCATGGAGGAGATTCCAAGAGACAGGCAGTTACTCTAGGAGAGCTGGACAGGGTTGTAGAAGGTCCTTAACCCATCAGCAGGACCGCTATCTGCTCCTTTGTGCAAGGAGGAACAGGATGAGCACTGCCAGAGACTTACAAAATGACCTCCAGCAGGCCAGTGGTATGAATGTCTCTGACCAAACAAACAAACTTCATGAGGGTGGCCTGAGGGCCCGACATCCTCTAGTGAGCCCTGTGTTCACTGCCCGGAACCGTGGAGCTCGATTGGCATTTGCCATAGAATACCAGAATTGGCAGGTCTGCCACTGGCGCCCTGTGCTTTTCACAGAAGAGAGCAGGTTCACCCTGAGCACATGTGACAGACATGAAAGGGTCTGGAGAAGCCGTGGAGAACATTAAGCTGCCTGTAACATCGTTCAGCATGACCAGTTTGGTGGTGGGTCAGTGATGGTCTGGGGAGTCATATCCATGCAGGAACGCATAAACTCTACAGGCTAGGCAACTGTACCCTCACTGCCATTAGATATCGGGATGAAATCCTTGGACCCATTGTCAGACCCTACGCTGGTGCAGTGGGTATTGGGTTCCTCCTGCTGCACAACAATGCATAAATCCAATAGAACACCTCTGGGACATTATGTTTAGGTCCATCTGATGCTGCCAGGTTGCACCTCAGACTGTCCAGGAGTTCAGTGATGCCCTGGTTCAGATCTGGGAGGAGATCCTCCAGGACACCATCCGTCGTCTCATTAGGAGCATGCCCTGGCATTGTCAGGGGTGCATACAAGCATGTGGAGACCATATAAACTGCTGAGTACCCTTTTGAGTTGCTGCAATAAAATTTCGGCAAAATGGACTAGCCTGCCGCATCATTTTTTCACTTTGATTTTTGGGGTGTCTTTGAATTCAGCCCTCTGTAGGTTGATAATTTTCATTTCCATCAAATGATGGCAGCCTTTCATTCCTAACACATTACCCAGTCCATATCAGTATAGATATCCAGTATGATTTTTTCCCCCCATTGAGATCTGATGTGTTTTCAGAGTGTTAATTTCTTTGAGCAGTGTATATTAAAATGTCTGTGAAAATGCAGCAATTAATAGCACAGATCTGAAGTGTTTTAGATTTTAGCCTCTAATGGCATATAGAAAAAAGAACAAGAGCAATGCGCGCATCTAAGCACGTGGCGGAGTAACAGTAACTTAATTAATAAACATATGGGTCAGGATCTGAGGGTAAATATTTCATCTGCTTCTTCTTCTGCACATCATACAGGTCAGCTGTTGCACAGTTTCAAGGTTTGTACAGCAGAATAGTTTGTAATGCCTCAGACTTTCTTTTCTTAGTAAGGGAAAGTACCTCAATGTTATATCTGTATGCATTTACTGTATTTTGCCATCATTTATTTGCTCTTTTGTATGTTGTGTACAGCACTGTTCCTAAAAAGAAGACCTGAGGAGCGTACTGCAAAACAAGATAAGGACCAGGCATGTTGAGCTTAAAACAAAATTTTCAATGTCACAAAAGTGGCTCTTTTTTAATCGACCTGGCTTGACCACCTTAGTAACTAATGTTGCACTAATGCTGAGTTTTGGAATAAAATTGTAAAAGAAATAACTTAAAAAAATTCACTGATTTATTCTATATATGCAATATATGGAAACCTGTTGCCTGTTGAGCATAAATTTGTAATAACTCAGAATTAAAGAAATAGAACCATGCATTTACACTACAAATTGTATGCATTGCCTTGCATTCTGTTGATAATGCATAAAATGCTGAAATATGTTTTAATGAGTGGCCCTCATTTTCTGCCAAGTCCATTTTATACTTACTGGAGCTAAAACAGAACATGGATTAGAAAACTGACTAGTGTCTTCATACAGAGAATGTTCATTAATAAATAAAATTAACTGGACTTTGATTTGCCAAAAACAAACAAACAAACAAACAAAGTGATTTACATATCTGGCTTACCATGGGACATTTTCAGATTTACTGCTATAACATGTCTACTGCATGTTTTCAACTGTCACCTTACAAATATACATGGCAGGTATTGAAAGTGCACTAATTGATTTAAAAAAATGGCATTAACATATAAAATTCCAAGATTAATAATCTTCTGCTAGCAACAGTGTTGCTTTGTACTGATTTTTTTTTTCTACATAGCTTACCACGACCTGCTAATCTTGATAGAAGGCAGTGAGCAACTGGTGCATTTTGTTTGGAAGAAGAGTCAAATAACAAAGAAGAGTCAAACGACATGTCAAATGTTCTTTGTATGGGACCACTGTACAGAGCCTGATGAAGTAAACAAAGAAAGCTGATAACTACAGTTGTGAAAGCCATTTCTGCCGACTGGTGAGCTAAAGCAAGGAAATTTTGGCTATGTTGATTTTGCTTCATATTCCACCCTTCTCATGGATAACATTTAATCGTAACTACAAAGGAAGAAAAGACAGAATAAGCATAAAAACATACATTGATATTCTAAATTCTAAATGAAATTCTAAATTCTAACATACAATAAATGACAGGGGATTAAAGAAATAAACAAATTCACACAGCATTCTTCTGCCAAAACCTCAAACACTCCTATGTGAAGCACGTAATGTAAACTACTAAAACACATTGCAGTGTCCCACTTTACAGACTCTTTCTGGAATTCGTCAGTGAAGAAGTGGATATAATATTAACAATACATGTTTGACATACACTTGCCTAACAATATGTAGGTCCCCCTCTTACCACCAAAACAGCTCTGGCCTATCGGGGCGTGGATACGAGACCTCTGGGGGTTGTGTTGTGGTGTCTGGTATTGAGCATTGGCAGAAGATCCTTTGCGTCCTGTGGGTTGCTGAGTGGGGCCTTCACGGATAAGGCTTGATCTAGCGCATTCCCTGGATGCTCAATTGGATTAGGATCTGGGGACTTTGGAGGCCAGGTAAATGCCTTAAGCTCTTCAGGTTTTTGCAGTGTGGGTGGGTGCATTGTCATGCTGATGGAGGGGGGTCTACTGATATTGGGCAATAATACTGCTATGGTGTGGGGGGTTGGATTTCCCTGGTTTGCAACAATGTTTTGTTGCATAACTTTTTGGCTCACCTTTTGGCTGGTAACCTAAAAGAATATATGCCAAATTTAATTTCTGATCATTTGCTTTCACAACATGTTAGCTATTTAAAAAAGGAACCAAGTCAATAAAATAATGACAGTTACATATTTCTTTCTCACAATGTTTCTCTCTCACTGATTTTGTCCATCCTTTCTTTCATTCTTTAAGTGAACTTAGCATTGTGCTTCACACTCTGCCCATATACCACTCCTGCACTCTTCTTAATCTTGCCTTTGCACAAGTTCTATATACATATGGTAGACCTGGCTATTTAATAGCCACAATTTCCATTACATTTTCTGTTTAAAAAAAATTCAAACTGATTTCAGTAACCTTTTTAAAATAAATTAAATAGTAAAAATTAATAAACAATTATGACTTAAACATTTTATAATACTTATTTTTGACTGCAGATGTGGTATTCTTTTCCTCATACTAATTGGACTCTCGGTGAAGCAGTGACTCTGCTTTAGAATCACGTTTAAAGAGAAGTTGTCAAAATCTTTGATATGATGGCTCAAAGTCAGCAAACCATAGCTGAAGCATGCTTTAATAAGGTATCCTTGAAGACTATTACAAGAAGGGAAAAGTATAGTTTTTTCTCTGAGTTTGAAATAGAAAACTGTTAGTTTCATAACACTGTCAGTATATGACTCACAGTGAGACCAAAAGACATTGTAAATTAGTGTTATGTTAGATGATATGCCATTTGTATGTATGTACTAGTATCAAGTATCAAAAAAAGTTTGGGCATGCAAGTAAGAGAACAATACACCCAACACTGACATTAAAGGTGTGACATTACACCCCATGGATGATATTTCATCAAATGAGTATGCCTTACAAAGTGCAAACACCTTAAATGAGCGTTATCAAATTTAATCATAAAAAAAACAAAAAAAAAAAACACTAAAGAAACTGTTAAATACATCATGTTTTAATGTATAAGTAATGAAAGAAATGAAGAAAATGTGCTTTAAAAACAGCTTTGGATGTGAAGACAGCCATAGCTAGCATTATACACCAGCTAGAATTCTTCAAATGGTTCTGAAAAGTTCAAAAACAGTGGTTCTTGCTGACATTTTAATGGTAAATCATTACAACTATACCAACAACCACAGAGAAAATGACATAAATTTGAAGGCTGCTTTGTTCACACGCTGCTGCTCTCATGGGTTTTACCGTGGACATGCAGTTGCTGCTTTTTTGTCTGCTGAATGTTCTGTGTGGGTCTCCGTCATTATAACTGACATGTGATTTAAAACAAGTAAAATGATTCATTCTAGATTTTGTCCTGAGTGGAAAGAATATGAGTGTTGGTAGGGAACCTGTATTTATAATTGCTGTTTGCCGTGAGCAGTCTTTGTGCATACAGTACAAATGTTTATTGACTGAGACGCTTTTGTGAAATCTTGTATCTCCAAGTTAAGCTGGACAATCATCCTACTCAATTCTTCACTGTCAATATTTTAGAAAATAACAGCTAGTGAGAGCATAATGAAAGGATATTTTCTTGACTCATAGTAAACACTGGTGTCACCCCTGACCTTAAGACTATTTTTTCACCTACATTTAAATTGAAATATAGATCAGACAGCAACATCAGGAACCATGGGAAATATGAGCAGTGGATCCAGTTATTCTTTTAATGCTCTGGATAAAATGTCAATGGGCATTAGCTAATTTCATCAGTGATGCTTTTTATTAAATTCTTCTAAAAGCCATTCCAGTTTCTTTGCCAAAGATGTCATATTAATTTAAGGCTGGAGACCTTGAAAGAAGGATAACCCAATTTCTACATTAACATGGTAAGTCTATGATACATTTTTGGGGAATTAAAAGCACACACAGCAAAATATTGTCTCTGATAGAGATACTCAGTTGCAGAGTAATGGCTTTTAAAGTCACCATCATCCAAAGGCATTTTAGAACATTTATTCCCTTAGAATGGTAATTGAACTATACGCAACAAAATACATTGGTTTCTTTGTTAGCAATAAAACAGTGTGTTCCCTTAGGAAATAAACAGCTCATGTATAGGCTATAGGCTACAGAATATGAAAGGTATTGCATTATATTACTTGTCCTGTTGTTAGTTCTTGTTAGTGCAGATGTAAGGTAAAAACATCTTAAATGAATTAACGTAATTCACCAATACTTCAGAAAATCCTTAGTATTGGTCAACTGTCCTCTAACCTTAAAAAGCTGTCTTTTCTGTCCTTTTACATTGCTGCACCTTATTACTGAAAGGAAGATGAGATAAAATACCAGACTTTTTTTTTTTTTTTTGGTTCCCACTCACTTTCTCAGTGCTTCTGTTTGCAATGTCTCTATGGTAACAAGCACAGTGCTTTGCACCACTAAAGAAAGTTTCTTATATTTAATTGTAATTCATAGCAATTTGATGTTTGATTAAAACAATTTTAGGATTATATATAGTATCTGACCAAAGCTAAACACCACCACCAACACCAACAACAACATATACAATCATGCAAGCACCTCTTGTAAAGAGTAAAGCCGAAGAGCAACAACAACTACTACTGAGGAGACCCTAATGCTCTCCTACCCCATTTTCCAGATTAATTTGCTACCAACAAGCGATTCGTACATACACTGTAAAACATTTTTGGCCATGGGCAGGGTATACTGTAAGGACCAATTGGATTTTGTAAAACTTTCAAGCTTTCAATTATTGATCATATAATGCATGAACTGTGGAGTCATTACATTGGGGTCCAAAATTCTGTAAATCTAGATTTTCAATCAGAAATCAGTCAGAAAATTTTGAAGATTAAAATCACGAGAAGTTATTATTTAAAAGGAAATATTTTATAAATATGCACTAAATCAAGATAAGCAATGAGAAATTAAACAATTTTGTGGCAATAGTGATATAAACTCCTTTTTACAGATTTCTTGACTTGCAGTTCTACCATTAAAGCAGTGTTCAGATGATGCTCACTCTTACTCAGTGTGTTCATCAGAGGCTTGTTCAGGTAAAACAATTTGCAGCCATTGTTACCCTGTTTTGAATATGCCTGTGTTTCACGTTTTCAGTAAAACATTGCTTATTAAATAGCATTGTGAATCTTGGTACAAAGTTAAATTAATAGATGCTGAACTGTATTCTAGAGGCTTTCTTAGCATCAAATCATGGATAGAATGAAGGTGTTTTAGAAAACAATACATGACACTAAAACACTGTGGACACTAAATGTCTTGTGTCCAAAGCATGACCGGGTTGACAAAACATGACCACACATCACGAGGTCAATAAATCAAGCTTTGTTTGACAGACAGAAAAAGCAACTTTAACACAGACACAGAATTTGCTAAATAAAGAAAACAAGACTTCAATCAGCAAAAGCTCTGTCAAAAGAAGACTGCCTAGTTGTAGTCTCAGAGGACGAGTAGCTGTCTCTGCTAAGACATACCATCATTTCATAGCAGGAGACTAGAAAAAAGTCCTTTTTACTGATGAATCCAAGTTTGAGAAATATGGCAGCAATGGAAGAGTGTATACAGGAAAACTATCAGAGTAATACTGCAGTGTTTAACACAGACAATGACATACGGTGGTAGGATTATTAAGTGTTATGCCTACTCTGAAGTTGGACACTTGAACCATACCGAATATACAAAACGTGCAGAGACATTTTATCCACTTGTTAAGTGGGGTTGTATTGACCCTCTTTCTAGGTATAAGCCTAGAAAGACGGTCAGTGACTGAGGATATCACCCTTTTAATGTTCTAAAGTGCCTGTCCCTTTTTTTGAAGAGACATAAGTCCAAAAAAAAATTGTCATTCTAAACTTTTTTTTCCACCTCTTTTTAAAATGCTGTTTATTGAGCACAGTTTTAAGCTAAGTTTTTAAAAAGTGATGGTAGCTCCAGGGCCCAAGTTGTCCTGGATTCCAATATTAATGTCTTAGAAAAGAATCGCTGTTAGGCCAACTAAAATTTCAACATGGAGATTAATCTCAGGATCATATCGTTTTGGTAGTGAAATAATTCAAACCATGCAGCAACATATTAATTACTAACCTCATGTTGGTGTCATCTTAGATAATCTTGGCTGCAGTTTTTCGGTGTGTTTTTCCCTGCCATGTGATTGCATTTGTATCTGCAGATCAGGCACCCGCAGTTGCTATAACTGACTGACCCTCAAAATGTACTTTCATTAAGAACAATTTAACCCTTACCCTAAAGGTCTGTGTTTAAAGGCAGAGGATGTAGTGCTGGAAATTAGGCTGGCTAGCTGTTACATCATAAATAACTGACTTGTCAGTGAGAGCCAAGATCAGTCTCTCCTCCATTATTTCGAGTCTTGATGTGGTAAGTCCCTTGTTGACTTTGATTGGTTGGTGAGACAGAAGTGTAATTGACAAGCACAGAGGTGTTCCAAATTTTATATTTTCTACTGAAAATCCTGAGTGCAGTGGAAAAAAGGCTGTACATAAATTATGTTTTGTGCTGAGGACTTTGATCACAGTCAATGCTGATCGTCATTTGTATAAAAAAAAATAGAAGCTGCCAGCACAAAAATGACTCGGGTCACAGTGCTGTGTTCATATTAGCCTAAAAATAGGCCTACCTTACCAGTGAGCCATTAGCCTAGTATTTATAACTATGCTGCCATCAATGTAACATTTATAGAATAATTATGAACTTCAACTAAACGAGTTCAAAACTTAAACATATAACCACAAGAATATTGTAACATAGTTTTGTTTTAAATGAAATTAAAATGTGCAATATTCTCAATCTCATATTTTCTTCTTCAGACATGGATGATCTACTTAAATGTAACAATATAAATGATTTAATATGCTAGAATTAAATCCCCCTTCCACTTAGGGCTATTTGGCCAGCTGTTTTTTTGTTTGTTTTTTTTTACCAACATCTGCAAATATCTACAGGGAAGGAGGCAACTCTGTTGCATTTACTGAGATCAGCAGCAAACTTTTAGAGTTTGAGAGTTACTGTAATAAATATTTGAAAATAGCTCAGCTGTGTAATGTGTTCTACAGCTTCATGGATTGCAAGTTCTAACTTGTGAATGATGCAGTGAATGACAGTCAGGTTAGGGTTGATGTTTTCACTGAGGAGTGTGGCTGTTCCTCTCTATCAGCTCATCACAGCAGCTGCATCATTACTTGCAAAACCAAAAAAAAAACCCCAAAAACTTCACCCTCATGGACATTCATAGAGGCACTTGCAGACTGTTAAAGTCAAACCTTCCTGACATCACGGTGGGACAATATGGGTTTAAGGCTACCTTTTGAAAGTTGATGTTTCGAAGCATCAGTTGAAGATCCCTACTTTAACAATGTTTTGTAGAGTAAAGCAATTGTTTGGTTGGTAATAAGGGGACTGAAGTGTACCAAGAAAATATCTCCCACACCATTACACCATAACCACTAGCCTGAATCATGGATCCATGATGTCATGTCATTTATTTATGTCTCTTAGCCTTGTCCACCCTAATTGGAAATCTCAAAAAACAGTTTTACTTGTTGATATCTATCGTCCACCCAGCCCCTACTCAGAGTTTTTATCTGAATTCTCAGACTTTTTATCTGAGTTAATGCTCAGTTCAGATAAAATAATCATAGTGGGTGATTTTAACGTTCATGTAGATGCAAAAAACGACAGCCTCAATACTGCATTTAATTTATTATTGGACTTGATTGGCTTCTCTCAAATTGTAAATGAGCCCACCCACTGTCTAAATCACACTCTGGATCTTGCCCTGGCATATGGCATAGAGACTGAACATTTAACTGTATTTCCTGAAAATCCTCTTTTATCTGATCATTTCTGAGTAACTTTTGAATTTACAATAATGGATTGGACTGCAGTGGGGGAAAGTTTTTATTACAGTAGATGTGTTTCTGAAAGTGCTGTAACTAAGTTTAAGGATATAATTCCTCCACTTTTATCCTCTTCAATGCCATGTGCCAACACAATGCAGAGCAGC
>VUQI01059673.1:0-11724 GCA_015106735.1 Paratilapia polleni
TGAGCACTTCCTCTTCCTCACTTCCTTTCACTCTCCATGTGTTTATACACCATTTGCATTTAATCATTAGCTATTATTAACCCTGTCTCTCTCCTATAGGTGTGCCTTTTTGTCCTGTCTCCCTCTGCTCTCTTCTGTTTCCCTCATCCCCAACCGGTCGCAGCAGATGGCTGCCCCTCCCTGAGCCTGGTTCTGCCGGAGGTTTCTTCCTGTTAAAAGGGAGTTTTTCCTTCCCACTGTTGCCAAGTGCTTGCTCATAGGGGGTCGTCTGATTGTTGGGGTTTTCTGTCTTTTCTGTCTAATATTGTAGGGTCTTTACCCTAAAATATAAAGCGCCTTGAGGCGACTGTTGTTGTGATTTGGCGCTGTACAAATAAAATTGAATTGAATTGAATTGAATTGAAATTTTCATTGAAGGAGCATACTCTCAAAAACAAGCTTCTGGCCTAAGTTGAACAAGAATGATGGGAACCAGTACCCTTTAGAGTTGGGTTTAAGACAGTTAAAAAAAAAAGATCCAAGCAAACTCAGTTAACAACCTGTATTTTTATAATATATTGTTTAGTCTTGTATAAAGTACTGTGCAAAAGTCTTGAGCCAATCATCATTTCTTTATATTTTGCTAGGAAAATGGGAAGTAGGTGCAGCGATTTATTGAAAATGTGCAAACATACATGGAAATACAGTATATAAGGCAAAAACAGAACAAGCTGTATTGTAATTTCTTTAAGTAGCCTTCAGGAATAGTTCTCCATTACAAAGCTCTTCTTTGCATGTTGGCTGCCTTTTGTTCCATTCTCTGTCAAGATGATCCGACACTGCTTTAACAATGTTGAGCTAATCTGTGGCTGATAGTGTTCCAGTGTGTGTTTTTCTATCAGGTATGCTTTTATTGCATTGCTAGTGTGTTTGGGATCATTATCATGCTGAAAAAGGAAGCCATTGCCAATCAGATGCTTTCCAGATGATATTGAATGGTGGATCAAAATCTGACAGTACTTGCCTGTGTTCATAATTCCATCAATTTTGACAAGATCCCCAAAACCACTGGCAGCCTCAAACTATGACAAAGCCTCCACCATGTTTTACAGATGGCTGTAGGCACTCACTGTTGCACCTCTCTCCTGACCTTCTCCATAAGTATTTATGATGATCTAAACCAAATATTTCAAGTTTGGATTAATCAGAGCATAAGACCCGTTGCCACTGATTTTCAGTCTAGTTCTTGTGTAATTTGGCATACCCCAGCCTTTTGTCCCCGTTTCCCTTCATTAAGAATGGTTTCTTAACAGCCACCCTTCCATTTCTGATGAGGCTTCAGCAAACAGTAGATGGATCAACTAAAGGGCCAGATGCATCTCTCACATCCTGTGTCAGGTCTTTGCTGGATTTTTTCCCCCCTGTTTCTTAAGGACATGGTTTTCAGATATTGTTGATCTGCTGTAGATAGTTTTTTTTTAGGCCTGCCACTTCTTTTGTTCTCCACTTGCTCAGTTTACTCAATTTAATTTAAGGACACACTGCATACCATGCCAAGATATGCCAAGTTTTTGGTTAATAGCTCTGTGGAAATCAGGTTATTGGTGCAAAAACACACAATTTTCTGCCTGCCAAACTGTGTTATCGTTGGTATTTTTCATAGATTCAACCAAAGAAATGAGAACAAATTATGTTAGTTTTTGTGACAGGAAAGTAACAAAGTGCCTAAAGATATAGTTTAAAATTGTTTTTTTTTTTCAAAGTTGTCTGTTATATGTAGAAACTACACTGGTTCATGCCTTGAGTTATGTGCTTTTTTTTATGTTTGAATGATTCATAAGTCAGCGTCAAGTGGCTTAACAAACAAAATGTTCCTCTGAAAATGGTCGGGTACGAGGGCCTTCTTTCGGCTGCTCCCTTTAGGGGTCATCACAGTGATCATCTGCCTCCATCTCACCCTATCCCTAGCATCCTCTTCTGTCACACCAACCCTCTGAACGTCCTCCTTCACTACATCCATGAATCTTCTCTGCGGTCTTCGTCTTTTCCTCCTGGCTGGCAGCTCCATAATCAACATCCTTTGTCCAATATATTCACTATCCCTCCTCAGTACATGTCCAAACCCTCTCAAGCTTGCCTCTCTAACTTTGTCTCCAAACCACTAAACCTGAGATGTCCCCCCGATGAACTCATTTCTAATCTTGTCCATTCTTGCCACTCCCAATGAAAATCTTAGCATCTTCAGCTCTGTCACCTCCAGCTCAGCCTCCTGTCTTTATGTTAGTGCCACCGTCTCCAAACCATACATCATAGCAGGTCTCACTACCACCATCCAACCAACACCATCCCTTTCACTCTTATTGCTATCCTTCTGTCACAAATCACCCCCGACACTCGTCTCCATCCACTCCACCCTTCCTGCACTCTCTTCTTCACCTCTCTTGTGCACTGTCCATTGCTTTGGATGGTTGACCCCAGGTACTTAAACTTATCTACCTCTGCTCCTTGCAGCTTCACTGTTACACCTTTCTCCCTCTCATTTACACACATATATTTAGTTCAATTCAATTCAGTTTTATTTATATAGTGCCAAATCACAACAACAGTCACCTCAAGGGGCTTTATATTGTGGGGTAAAGACCCTACAATATTATAGAGAAAACTCCAACAGTGAGACAACCCTCATGAGCAAGCACTTGGTCAAAGTGGGAAGGAAAAACTCCCTTTTAACAGAAAGAATCCTCCAGCAGAACCAGGCTCAGGGAGGGGCAGCCAGACTAGTTGGGGGTGAGGGGAAACAGAAGAGAGCAGAGGGAGACAGGACAAAAGACACACTATGGGAGAGAGCCAGAGTTTAATAGTAATTAATGATTAAATGCAACAGCGGTGTATAAACACCACTATTGAGAGTGAAAAGAGGTAAGCGAAGAAGAAACACTCAATGCATCATGGGAAGCCCCCAGCAGCCTAGGCCTATTGCAGCGTAACTAAGGGATGGCTCAGGGTCACCTGATCCAGCCCTAAATATAAGCTTTAACAAAAAGGAAAGTTTTAAGCCTAATCTTAAAAGTAGAGAGGGTGTCTGTCTCTCGAATCCAAACTGGGAGCTGGTTCCAAAGGAGAGGGGGCTGAAAGCTGAAGGCTCTGCCTCCCATTCTACTTTTAAATACCCTAGGAACCACAAGTAAGCCTGCAGTCTGAGAGTGAAATGCTCTGTTGGGATAATATGGTACTATGAGGTCTTTAAGATATGATGGGGCCTGATTATTTAAGACCTTGAATGTAAGCAGAAGGATTTTAAATTCAAATCCTTTAACAGGGAGCCAATGAAGAGAAGCTAATATGGGAGAAATATGGTCTCTCTTTCTAGTCCCTTTCAGTACTCTCGCTGCAGCATTCTGGATTAACTGAAGGCTTTACCTGTTTACCTACATACCTGTAGTTTAACTAATTGGTGTGTGTCATCTTCATGGATAGATAAAGCTGGGTATCATCTGCATAGCAATGAAAATGCATGCTGTGCCTTCTAATAATATTGCCTAAGCAAAGCACGTATAATGTAAATAGAACTGGTCCCAGCACAGAACCCTGAGGAACTCCATAATTAACTTTGCTGTGTGAAGAAGACTTTACATGAACAAATTGGAGTCAATTAGATAGATATGATACAAACCACGACAGCACAATTCCTTTAATACCCAAGGTATGTTCTAATCTCTGTAGTTAAATATTGTGGTCAACGATATCGAATGCTGCACTGAGGTCTAACAGGACAAGCATAGAGACGAGTCCACTATCAGAGGCCGTAGGAAGATCATTCATAACCTTCACTAGAGCTGTTTCTGTACTGTGATGAATTCTGAAACCTGACTGAAACTCTTCAAATAAACTACTCTTTCAAGAATTTTAAAATAAAAGGAAGTTTAGAAATCGGCTAACAATTAGCTAATACAGGTGGGTCAAGTAAAGGCTTTTTAACTAATGGTTTAATTACCACCACCTTAAAAGCCTGTGTTACGTAGCCCATTAATAAAGATTGACTGATCATATTTAAGATTGTAGCATTAATTAATGGTAGGACTTCTTTGAGCAGTCTTGTAGGGATGGGATCTAATAGATACGTTGATGGTTTGGAGGAAATAATTATTGAAAGTAGTTTAGAAGGATCAATCAGAGCGAACGAGTCTAAATAAATATCAGCATATTTGAAAGTTGCTGTACATGATACGTCTGTGGGACAGCTGTGAATAATTTTTTCTCTAACGGTTAAAATTTTATTTGTGAAGAAATTCATGAAGTCACTAATCAGAGTTAAAGGACTTCTGTCTTGCTTCTACTGACTTTCATTTCTCTTCTCTCCAGAGCATACCTCCACCTTTCCAGGTTCTCTTCCACTTGCTCCCTACTCTCACTACACATCACAATGTCGTTTGCAAACATCATAGTCAATGGAGACTCTTGCCTGACCTAATCTGTCAACCTGTCCATCACCACTGCAAACAAGAAGGGGCTCATAGTCTATCCCCGATGTGATCCCACCCTGACCTTGAACCCATCTGTCACTGCTACCGCATACCTCACCACATGAGATCGCTGTCCTCATACATATCCTGCACCACCCTCACATACTTCTCTGCCACTCCTGACTTCCTCATACAGTACCACAGTTCCTCTCTTGGCACCATATCATATGCTTTCTCTAGATCCACAAAGACACAGTGCAACTCCTGACCTTCTCTGTACTTCTCCATCAACAACCTCAAAGAAAACATCGCATTTGTTATGCTCTTTCTTGGCACGAAGCCATACTGCTGCTCAGTGATCGTCACCTCTCTTTTTAACCTACTTTCGACAACTCTTTCCCATATCTTCATGGTATGGCTTATCAACAGTACATACAAAGTTGTTGTATACATTTATTTGACCATTTGAACATTAAATTTTACCAAGATAGAGCCATAGACAATATAAAAGATGGATGTAGCTTCCGGGTCTGAAAATTGAAGTCCCTTACCTGTCATTGCAGAAGTCCCGCAGAAGTCTATGGGAAAACAGTTCTTGGCACTGACCTCTGTAAACATTTTCTATTGAGTTTATGGTCTCAATCACTCATTTCAGGTCATATTGAATAAAAAGTTATGTGCATTTTGCAAATCATGGTTATACTATATTTCAGAAAGGAGGATTATCTGGGGTATTCTCATTGGTTAATGACTTGTGATTGACAAGTTGTTAGCAAATGAATTAAATTCATTTCAATTAAGTTCAGTTCAATTCAGTTCAATTTTATTTATATAGCACCAATTCACAACAACTGTCACCTCAAGGTGCTTCATATTGTAGGCTACAGACCCTACAATATTAGACAGAAACCCCAACAATCTGTCGACCCCCTATGAGCAAGCACTTGGCAACAGTGTGAAGGAAAACTCTCTTTTAACAGGAAGAAACTTCTAGCAGAACCAGGCTCGGGGAGGGGCAGCCATCTGCTGCAACGAGTTGGGAGTGAGGGGAAACAGAAGAGAGCAGAGGGAGACAGGACAAAAAAATACTGTGGGAGAGAGAGGCAGCGTTTAGTAATTACGAATGATTAATTGCAATAGTATAAACACATGGAGAGTGAAGAGAGGTGAGTACAGTGAGTACAATAAATCTGCAGTTTTGCAGTCAGACTCGCCCCTCTCTCGTCACATCCACTTTCAAAACACCAAGATGACGATGGCGCAAACACTAATCTTGAGGTTTCAAAATGGAACTTCACAAACCCAATCTTACCTCTTACTTTTCCATGAATTTTAAATATGTTAAAAATGTTAGTTCTTTTTAAAAGGTATTATTTTTATATTGACTGTCAAAAAAATTAATGCATTTAATTTTCAGAACTATATGGAATATCTATGTTTTAAAGCCCTACACTTAGGACTTTTATAACATTCACAAGTATAGCAATAAGGCAAATGTTAAGCAAAAACAATATTTGTGTCTGTTACAATACTGTACTACTGCAATATACAGATAAAAAATATTTTAATGGGACACTTATAAAGTCAAAGATTGATTTTTAACTGGGGTGGCTGTGGCTCAGGTGGGAGCGTGGGTCGTCTACCAATCTGAAGGTCTGTGGATCGATCCTTGGCTCCTCTAGTCCACATGTCAGAGTATCTTTGGGCAAGATACTTAACCCCAAGTTGCCCCGGAGTATGAGTGTGCATATGATTGTTAGCTAAAAAGTGCGTAGGTATAGAAAAGAGTGCTATATGAATATGTGTGTGACTGGGTGAATGAGACTTGTAGTAGGAAAGTGCTTTGAGTACTCGAATTGAGTCGAAAGGCACTATACAAGTACCAGTCCATTTACCATTTAACTGGCTGTTACAACAGAGCTTTCCAACTGGAGTGAGTAAATTTAAAATTCTACATATGGTAGCTTTGACAAACTCAACATTTTTCTACAGTTTTCATGTGCTCACAAAGTGAAATTTTCATGGTATTTGTTTAAATCTGAGCCACCCCTTTTAGCATTTAAATTTACCCCTCAACAGATCAGAGGGAAGCAATGGAAACAGGCATATGTTTTGCTTTAGCAGCATGTATTTTCTATACAAATCTATGACAGTGC
This sequence comes from Paratilapia polleni, assembly GCA_015106735.1. NCBI lineage: Eukaryota > Metazoa > Chordata > Actinopteri > Cichliformes > Cichlidae > Paratilapia > Paratilapia polleni. The sequence goes on from VUQI01059673.1 coordinate 6,599, forward strand.
TAAACATCCTTGGCACAAAAATGCACTCATAGTTATTTTTCTACTGTTGGGCTCATGGTGCTTTCAGTTGAAAATGGTTAAATGTTTGGGAAACATTTAAACTTGTCAGTGGCACTCCTGGCTGTCCATGACAACCACCTTACCAAAGAAAAATCTAACATTGAAGATGTATTAAGTTTTTTGTGCTTCTAGTACATAATGTCTGCCTATAGACACAGCCCCTTAATGGAATTTGTGGCTTATGGAGATGTATACAACAACCAAAGTTTAGCCTAAAAACAAATGGGTTGAAAGAAGTGTTAAAGGGGGGAAAAAACTAGCCTTTAACTGCTGCCAATTACAGAAAAAATAAAATGTTAAATTTCTTTGGATGTATTGCATACTTGTATAATGTAAAATATTTGTCTTTGGTAAACTTTGCTGTCTAAATAAAAAAAATCTAATTGAAACGACAAGATTGATATCTGTAACATTTTCTAACCCTATATTAGTTAATTCAACAAGACTGACACTTGTTTCACAAAGTGCATAATAGTTCATACAGCAAGGAAAAAGTTTGTTTTACTGAAGTATATAATTGGTGCTGAATAAATTTCTGGATTTACTAAAACCAAATATTTGGACTCAGTGAAAGGTTAATAAATTGAACTTACATAATAAAATGAAATTTAACTGGCAAATATATGTGGCAACCAAGATACATTAAGTATACTTGATTTGTTTAAATGGAAATATGGTAGCATGATAAAATTATGTTCATTCAACAGATTATTTTTTTGAGCGTATGTGTGTTTGCAGTGACAACTACAGCCCTCTTCATACCAGAGCTCTCTTTATTCTCTAGATAAAGCATGTTCAGAAGAATAGTTGGGGTTTCAGGGGATACGAGCTCAGCCACCTGGGAGACAAGGCTACTTCCCCCTGGACTGATAAACTGCACCTTAACCAAGATCATTATCCAACATCTTGTTATTTTAATGGGCCAGGGATAGGGTGTCACAGTGATGGCCTCGACATCTTAGGCCTTCTCATTTACAGATTAAAAAACGAAAGTGCTGCCCATTAAATATTTAGCTACAATCCAACCCCTTGTCCACCTGGCCTCCTCCCTTTCTCTCACTCATGCGCTACCTCTCTTTTTTCTGCTTCTACCATGAACTGGCTGTTTGGCTCACTTGCCCCACTCACTGGACTGGGCTGTGGTGTTTTGTGTTGCTTGAGCATTCAGTACAGCCAGGGGGGGGCTAGAGGCAGAGCAAAGTATTAGCTTTCGGGCTTAATCGTGTCGACATCTTATCACTGCCCATGAAAAGTGGAGAGGACACTGGAGACCCAGAGGGTAGGTGTGTGTATGGAGGGGTGATAGTCATCCAGTTTATCCAGTCCATGCTATTACTTAGACCTGGAGTTCACTAGAAAGACATGACAGACTTCAGGAAGGGGCCTGGGCTGGCTCAAAGTATGTAAAAAAAAAAAAAAAGTTGGGGGGGTGGACAATGACTATGATGAAGAATATTGAAAATATTGTGCTATGATGAGAAAACCTTAATCCATGTGTTTATTTTAATGTCAAATATAGACTAAAGGTTCAAAGAGTCAGGAAAACGGAACCTTATTTAAACATGAAATAATCACAAAATACATTTTCAAAAAAATAGTGTCCAATTTGTATGTGTTAAAAGGTCTACATCTCTTAAACATTTATTTCAATACTAAAACATACTTGAATTAACACTGACACTATAAGCATTTTCAGTGCTTGTATTTCAATTCAAAACACTAAAGCTTCAAGCCATAAAAAAAAAAGAAATAAAAAAAAAAGGCATGAGTGTCCAAATATTTACAGTCTGGACCTCGTTTCAAATCTGGAGTCACTTTTTTGGCTTAGAGTTATTCAGCTCAAGTAATTTTGAGCCTCTTTGCAGTTTTTTTTAAAATTATCACTTTATAGATGTTTTCACAATTTTGTGGTCTTTGTAAAGTTCACAACCACATTAGATCAATATTAACACTCCACTGCACACACAGTGTACCTACAGTTGTGGTACGCTCATCATGGGCATGAATGTCATGGTAATTTTCAGCTTTTAATGATTTCTTTTGTTTTTTTTGTTATATGTTCTTTTTCCAGGGTGGAATGATTGTACAGCATACATCTTTAATGACTTTACAAAACAAGAACTGAGTGCACAAGTTTGAATTTATTTTGGGTTTTCTGTAATCACACAAGTATACATACAGGCTCAAATATATACATACACCCCCACTAGTATTTGGTTAAATGTCCCTTGGCAAGTTACACCTCAATCAGACACTTTTGGTAGCCATCAGCAAGCTTCTGGCATAATTCTGGCTGGATATTTGACCACTTTTCCAGGCACGGAATTGGCTTTTAAGCATAGTCCACAAATTTTTAATAGGGTTGAGGTCAGGGCTTTGGGAAGGCCATTCTAGAAACTTATTGTTAACCTGGTTTATCTGTTCTAAAATCAGTTCTGATGTGTGTTTGGGATCATTGTCCTGTTGGAACACCCAATTGTGTCCAGGTTTCAACCATCTAGCTTTTGATTTGAGGTGAAGTTGAAGAAGAATTTCTTCATAATTCCATCCACTTTGTGCAATGTACCGGTACCAGTACATATGTGTGTGTGTGTGTGTGTGTGTGTGTGTGTGTATACATGGACAGAGAGAGAGAGAGAGTGAGAGAAACACCTTGTGCCATCTGGGTTTTGCAGAAGCTAAAACCTTTTTTGTAAACACAAAATGGGGGCAGCACTGATGTTACGGTTCATCAGCTGTATCAACTGTAAATATAGAACAACAGGACCGAAAAGGAGAGCCCAGAGTGCACAAAGACCTGCATTGTTGCTGTGGAAAATATGAAACCTCTACAGATAAGGTACAAACAGAGCAGCAGTCAACAGCTAACACAAGAAAAAAAGACACAGCTCTATCAGACCTCTATTCGTCTCTTCTATTTCTCCCTACACCACACCTCCCAACCCATCTCAAAACCCAGTGTTATCTATCCACCTGAGCACCTAAAGACCACAAATGTACCAGGAGATGCAGTAGAGATTGACAGCCAAATAAGGGAAAAATTAAAAAGAGAGAGTAAAAAATAGGACAGGAACAAGAGGAGGAAAGAAAAAGGAGAGCTAGCTAATGAGAGTCCTCAACAGAGGAGCTGTGTGACTCACCCAGCATGCTTTGAATAGCTGTGACAGAGAACCAGCGACTAAGCAATAGGCATCAAAAGACAATGGAGAGAATGAAGAGGTTTCAGATCACCCAGTCCTCCAGAAATCCCACTGTGGCCCTATTCTTCTTGCCATTCTGGGCTCATCTTTCGGCCTAGACCTGCCGAAGGCCCCCAGAGTGATCAGAAGCCATCTTTAGGCTCCCTCACTCTCTGACAGGAGGCCTCAGTTCTGCTCACTTACACATAAACACACATCGCATAGACTCGATTAGTCTCTTTGTGCTCAAACCTATTCCATCCCATGGACTTTTGTACAGTGATGGGCCAAATCTTTTCAGTACCTTTGTTGTGGTAACAGTTTGAAATGGTTTTTGGCCCAGACTAGGTAATTATGTTATACCATCACTAAACACATGCATGAACTAGACATTTAACAAACAAATAATTTAGATTAGGCTTTTACAGAACCACTGAAGTCAAGAAAACTTCTTACAGGTCTTATAGACTTTCAAATCAATCTACTCAACTAGTTTATGTATTTAAATGGCAGTTACGGCAACCTTTTTTTTTAAGTTCTGTTGTCATATTTGGTCTCAATGACTGACAAAAAACATGTTTTTTATGTTAGTTCTTTAGTTCTTAGCTTTGTCTGCCATTTGTTCTGAGTTAGGTAGATAACAGTGGGGATACTAAAGCTTTTTTTGCTAAAAACAAAAACTGTCTTCTGCTGGAAAAATTTCTAATGAGAATGGTGCGAGCATATCGAAAAATTGTATACTAACCAAAATAACCAAAAATAAAATCCTTGTTTGACCTGAATAGACTTATTCAAGACTATTAATATGGTTTCATCACTAAGAGCAAAACATTATGCGTGGCCATTTGAGCTACTTTAGTACAAAACCAATTCTGGCAAACTGTATAAAATGTAAATGAAAACAGAATGCAATGATTTGCAAATGTCATAAACCCATATTTGATTCACAATAGAACACAGAAAACATATCAGATCTTTGAACTGAGAAAATGTAGCATTTTAAGAAAAATATTAGCTCATGTCATCTCAAAAAAGTTGGAACAGGGCCATGTTTACCACTGTGTAGCATGCCCTCTTTTTAACAACAGTCCATAAACCTCCAGTAGCTGAGACCAGCTGCTGGACCTTTGGGAAAGGAATGTTGTCCCATTCTTGTCTGATATAGGATTCTAGCTGCTCAACAGTCCAGGGTCTTCTTTGTCGTAGTTTTTGTTTCATTATGTACCAAATGTTTTCAATTGGTGAAAGGTCTGGACTGCAAGCAGGACAGTTCAGCATCCGGACTCTTCTGCTACAGAACCAAGCTGTTTTACTAGCTGCAGTATGCAGTTTCGCATACTTGTTGTGTTGCTGAAATATGCAAGGCCTTCCCTGAAAAAGATGTCATCTGGATGGGAGTGTATGTTGATCTACAAACTACACTATATTGCCAAAAGTATTCACTCACCCATCAAAATCATTGAATCCAGGTGTTCCAATCACTTCCATGGCCACAGGTGTATAAAATCAAGCACCTAGGCATGCAGACTGCTTCTACAAACATTTGTGAAAGAATGGGTCGCTCTCAGGAGCTCAGTGAATTCCAGCGTGGTACCGTGATAGGATGCCACCTGTGCAATAAGTCCAGTCATGAAATTTCCTCGCTACTAAATATTCCACAGTCAACTGTTAGTGGTATTATAACAAAGTGGAAGTGATTGTGAACGACAACAACTCAGCCATGAACTGGTAGGCCACATAAAATCGCAGAGCGGGGTCGGTGGGTGCTGAGGCGCATAGTGCGCAGAGGGCTCCAACTTTCTGCAGAGTCAATAGCTACAGACCTCCAAACTTCATGTGGCCTTCAGATTAGCTCAAGAACAGTGCGTGGAGAGCTTCATGGAATGG
>VUQI01059675.1:0-27570 GCA_015106735.1 Paratilapia polleni
CTTTTAAGATTAGGCTTAAAACTTTCCTTTTTGATAGAGTTTATAGTTAGGGCTGGATCAGGTGACCCTGAACCATCCCTTAGTTAAGCTGCAATAGGCTTAGGCTGCTGGGGGCTTCCTATGATGCACTGAGCACTTCCTCTTCCTCACTTTCGTTCACTCTCCATGTGTTTATACACCATTTGCATTTAATCATTAGCTATTATTAACCCTGTCTCTCTCCCATAGGTGTGCCTTTTTTGTCTTTCTCCCTCTGCTCTCTTCTGTTTCTCCTCACCCCCAACCGGTCGCGGCAGATGGCTGCCCCTCCCTGAGCCTGGTTCTGCCGGAGGTTTCTTCCTGTTACAAGGGAGTTTTTCCTTCCCACTGTTGCCAAGTGCTTGCTCATAGGGGGTCGTCTGATTGTTGGGGTTTTCTGTCTAATATTGTAGGGTCTTTACCCTAATATATAAAGCGCCTTGAGGCGACTGTTGTTGTGATTTGGCGCTATATAAATAAAATTGAATTGAAAATTGAATTGAATTGAATTCCAGCAATAAATTTGTGGCATCTTGGTTAATTTTGTGTATCTACATACTAGGTGTATTTTTAACTGGTAAGTGAACCTTTAACAGCATATTCTAAGAAAACAAAGACTCCTTGTGCTCATTTAGATGACACTGTCAGCCACTGGCCTGATGGTATTTATTGAAAATACGCACCAGGAAACTAAACTGCTCTGCTCAGCCAAGCGCATCATGTGGATGTGTTTGTCTGTGGAGGAGAGGAGAAACCCTCTTGTTGTGACGACAGAGGTGACATTGCTGTGAGGCTGCCTTTTCTGCTGCTGACTTCTCTTCTGAATGCTGCCTGTGACTGACTTATGTAAATCTGAATCCTTTTCAATTTTCTATGTGTCATAAAGCGCAACATTAGCAGTGTCCATTCATTTGCCAGTCGATGTGAAACAGTGGCAGCCTGAGTGTGACTGCGTGTCTTTGTAGACTTTTTCTCTCCCATTTGGCCTTTAGTTGATGAACCTGCTTCTGCTGTGTTCTGACACAGCCTGTCCCTTCACATCAGGCTTCTATGATGGAGACTGCCAGCGTGGCATGCTCGCATTTGTCCCTGACTCATAAATCCCTCTTACGTGTGTGTGTGTGCACTTCCTCACACACACAAACACACACACAAATCACCTCTGGCTCACCAACAACCTCTTGTCTCTTTGTTGCCCCACCTGACTGTCAATCACAGCTCCTACGATGAACAAATCTGAGATGAGACAGTAGCTACTTGACGCCTTGGACAGACCTAAAAATGGACTCACACGTGCACACACTTAGACACACACTCATCTCCCACGTTTGCACCTGCCTCTGAAATCCAGACATCACATTAGTGATCACAGAGTCAGGCCTTTGCACACAAATATTTCAGGCATGCCTGCATACACAGTCAATCGCACATCTGGATGTTCTTTTTCTTTTGAAATAATACATGGCTCAGTCGTGAGTGCTGCTTGATTGAAGATGTGCCTGCTCTTCAGCTAATGGCCGTTAAAAGTACCTTTCATCTCCCAACAGCTTGCTGCACAAATGTTTTCCCTTTTTTGCAGCAGCACTGTCTAAGAGGAGGAGAAGCGATAGCACGGAGGAGGAGAAGAAGGGCAGGAAGAAGATGTAGTGTAAAAGCAGAAGGAAACTTAATACTAATACAATGGAAGTGACACAGGTTTGATCCTAAGGGGATGGGACAGACTTGGATTTAAATGATTATTCCTTCCTGTAAAGGCTCCATGGTTTCTGATGTCAATGTAGAGCTCTCTGTCTGGATCACTAATATTGTACCTGTGTGAGCCACAGTCTACAATTATGGAAATAAAACAAAACTGGTCTCAGGCTGCTGAAGCCCTATTTTTTTTTTTTACATACTTGGCTCCAATAAGGATTGTAGCATATATACTGTATATATGTATATCTACAACAATCGGGCATAACATTATAACCACCTGCCTAATATTGTGTTGGTCCCCCTTTTGCTGACCATATACAACAAACTGTGATGCACTGTGTATTCTGACACCTTTTCTATCAGAACCAGCATTAACTTCTTCAGCAATTTGAGCTACAGTAGCTCGTCTGTTGGATCGGACCACATGGGTCAGCCTTCGCTACCCACGTGCATCAGTGAGCCTTGGCCGCCCATGACCCTGTCACCGGTTCACCACTGTTCCTTCCTTGGACCACTGTTGATAGATACTGACCACTGCAGACCAGGAACACCCCACAAGAGCTGCAGTTCTGGAGATGTTCTGACCCAGTCGTCTAACCATCACCATTTGGCCCAAATCAAACTCGTTCAAATCCTTATGGTTGCCAATTCTTCCTGCTTCCTGCATCAACTTTGAGCTCAAAATGTTCACTTGCTCCCTAATATATCCCACCCACTAACAGGTGCCATGATGAAGAGATAATCAATGTTATTCACTTGACCCATCAGTGGTCTTAATGTTATGCCTGATCGGTGTATTTTAGCAGAAAAATAAAATGTAAACATCAGTATAACATGTTTCCTCCTAGCATCAGTAAAAGTCTAATTGGTTCAGGTGTACAGAATAGGGATGCACTGATCAAATACTTGGATTGGATATTGGTCTGATCCTGACCTAAAAAGCTGGACTGGATATTGGTGACAATGCTCCAATCTAATGTCAGTCCATTTAGTTCAGCTGTATGTTGTTTACAAAATGACTAATCAGCAGCAGTGCACTGGTTGCTTGCAGGAGAGCTAATGTAGCATGGAAAAAGCCAACAGTAAAGTGGCAGTTTGGAGGTATTTCGCTACACCAACAGCTTTTATTTGTATGTTTGCACTACTTTTTAAAGTTAATCACAAACTGTGATCATATGAGTTTACGTGACTGAAAAACTGATGCTTTCTCTCTTTATCACTCTCATTAAGTTCGATGTAATACTTGTTTGGAAGCTTTTACTGGACTTACGGTAACATAGCGTGTTGTCGCCAACTCCATTAATGTTATTTCACTTCATCTGTCTCTGTCAGCTCCACTCTACACGCCACTGAGTGTGTGTGAGGAGCTCTTTGTTCAACTCAGAGGAAAGAAAGAGAAGACAGGAGGAAATGAGAAACTAGCGTGACCGTAAATAACAACATGTAGTAGTCGATGATTCTCACACTGAGCTGAAATTAGACCAGTGCAAATAAAGAAGATGAATAACGTGAAAAAAATAGATTTTTATCTTATTTATTTATGTCCTGTTGTTATTTAATATCTTACTAATAAATAACAATTCAGTAAATTTATATTCTTGGGTGGTTTTTTTGATAGATTTTATTTTACCAACTTCCTTTCTCACTGTGAGGAGTACTGCTAATTAACTCAACGCTGGTATCAGATCGATAGTCAGTATTGGCAGAGAGTGGCTCCGTGGTGTAGTGGTTAACACATTCATCTTACACAATCCCGGATAAATGGGAGGGTTGTGTCAGGAAGGGGATCTGATGTAAAATCTCAGCAGATCAATCCGCTGTGGCGACCCCTTGAGAAATAAGGGAGCAGCCAAAAGTACCTTTTAGTCAGTATCAGCATATGCATCACGTGAAGATATTGTCATTGGATTGGAACTGCAAAAAGATGGATTGGCATATCCCTAGTACAGAAATACAATTGTCTAGGAGACAATCAATTTATAATAAAGTTTCCTGACTTAGTAGCTCTAAAAGTGTTGTGTTAACTGTTGTATAATATATTTTGCAGCCACAATAGAAAGATTAAAAAAAACAAAAAAAAACAAACAATACTGACATCTTTCAAGAGCCTTTTGTGTGGGATTTACACTCCCGCATTGTAATTCTTAAGGCCCCATTATACCCGGCATGTGGTGCCTTGCGAACAGCACTGTACAACGAAGCTGACATCAAATTGACATCACATCCGCTGGCGCAAGTTGCCATTTTGGCCAGTAGTGCACCCACTGATTCTTGTAACCTCACGTGCTGTGCCATTGCCACCGTAGTCAGGTTGAAGACACGAGTATATGATCGTGATGATTTTTATCACCATTTTAAGGATATATCAGTACAGAAGCTCAGAAATTCACAGATTATACACAGGGAGATGTTTCAACCCTTTGAAAAAAAATGAGACTTTGTGGAAAAAACTTTGAGGAAAATAAAAAAACTTGGCAATTTCTTTGCTTCTGGTTTTGACTTCTCCTCCTATACCAGCGCTGATGTGGAGGTTTTGTCTGAGTGGTGACACCTATTGTTTAGGAGAATACTGCAGTGGTTACTCGTGACGTAAAGGCGAGCATAATTGGATGTAGCTGTGCGATGATGTCACCTGTGGCACACAAAGTGACCAATGCAGCAGGTATAATGGGGCCCTTATGCTACGCACAGAGAAGGGTTGTGGGAATTCAATTGGGGCTACAAAGACACACTTGCATGCATTGTTCCAAAAAACCAAAAGCATGTAGCCCAATAGAAAGAGGAACTACAGAACAGTTCATCACGATAAGGAAGAAATGCAAAAAAGCTGGAAGCTGAAGAAGCATGCAGGAGAGAGACAATGGCTGCAGTGGATAGCTTTCATTTTTTTAACATTTGGTTACAAAGAAGTTCTTTGTCCATTGTGACTTCAGTGTTCTGCACAGTTGAGGCTAAGCTAAATAGTATCAGCAATAACACAAACAAGAGTAGCCCACATTGCTCGTTGTTCCACACATTTGACACTGCCCCCTGGTGACTATACACACCTACAGCAATGTAGACATGGGTCTGCAAAGATCTATATAGCAACTACGACCTACCAACACACTACAATGGCAGGAGTTTTAGAGGCGATCTCACTCACAGACAAGATACACAAAAGTAAGGAACTAAAACTTTGTGATTACATTTAGACACTTGTTTTTGGCAAATTATTATTTCTATATTTTAACCAAAACCATGGTGTGAACCCTTAGCCCCAGTCTGGCAATTTTATATGCACATCATATACCTGCCTGGAACTTGTACTTGGTACAAATGACTTTTGAGTTGAACGACCCCCTATGAGCAAGCACATGGCACAAGTGGGAAGGAAAAACACCCTTTTAACAGGAAGAAACCCCCTGCAGAACCAGGCTCACGGAGGGGCACCCATCTGCTGCGACCGGTTGGGGGTGAGGGGAAAAAGAAGGGAGCAGAGGGAGACAGGACAAAAGACACACTGTGGGAGAGAGCCAGAGTTTAATAATAACTAATGATTAAATGCAAGTAGTGTATAAACACATGGAGAGTGAAAGGAAGTGAATGAAGAGGAAACACTAGGACTATTGCAGCTTAACTAAGGGATGTTTCAGGGTCACCTGATCCATCTCTAACTATAAACTCTATCAAAAAGGAAAGTTTTAAGCCTAATCTTGAAAGTAGAGAGGGTGTCTGTCTTCCGAATCAAAACCCACATTACGGGTTTTGACTGAGTTTTTTTGTCTTTTTTTTCTTTTTTCTTTTTTGACACTGCCTCCAAGTGACAGTAGACAGCTACAATGCGTAGACATAGGTCTGGAATTGTGATTGCCCCAGACCCCTCATTTGAATGCACTGGTCTAGGCTTAGGCTCATTTATTTATTTTTTTCCAAAAAAAAGTTAAATAGCCTGAGACCCATGGCAAAAGAATGGGACCCAACTGGACTAAATATAATTTTTTAACCCATCCTGTCTCATTTCCCTAGTCAGATTCTGGTTATTAGAAATAGTAACCTGTATTGACCTCTTTCTGTACTTTGTACTCCAACACACTGGATTTGAAATGATGTCAAAAGCCATCAAAAGTACCAACTCTGACCAACTGTCACTACTCTGCAAAAGTGTCACAGAAAGAGGCAGGATGGTAAGATGGTACTTTGAATCAATGCACTCCAGTGAATCCAAAGAAGAAACTGTATGCTCTGTAACCACATTTAAACCAGCACATTCATTAGATTAAAACATTTGACTTTAGCAGTGCCAGCTTTTCTTTGTGTATGACTGTGTGCATGTGTGTGAGGCTGGTCAGGCACTAAGACCCAGGGGCCTTCCTCCTGATGCCCTCCGGGAGCACAGCAGGATTGAATGACAATAAACTGGATGAGATACCGGATGTGCCGAATCTGACCCCAACGGAAAGACTGAAATAGACACTGCAGACCAGCAAGTCCAGGCAGAGGGGGTGGGACAGAAGGGGAACAAGAAAAAGGAAAAGAGGAAGGGAAGAGGCAGAGCATGAGGGAGGATGGTGATATTAATAAAAATAAAAATGAAAGTAGTGGAGACCAGTTTCAGGAGCTGCTCATAAGTTAAAACTTTTTCTCTTTCCTAATGCATCCTAAATACATCTTTAATTTATGTATAACTAAATTAAAGATGTCTGACCACATAAACTAGTTCTTCTGTTTAGAAATGGTTGATGCTCAGTATTTGAACTAGTAGCTACTAGATTGATTTAATGACTGCAGTGTTGATAATCAGGCAACAATTTGCCTTATTCTGGATTTTTTTTTTAAAAAAGAAAGTTTGTTTGGTGCACCAAGGGATTAAAGAGTGATCAGCTTATTAGCCACTGTTAAGTATTACATGACAGGCTACCAACTTGATCAGTACAATGATGTGTATAATTCTGCCCAGTATAGATCCAGCTGTGGGCAAGAATGTGGCTCAAAGGATAATGTTTGGAGTTGAAATTAAACAGAATGACAGATCTTTGCTGATTTGGATTTCACATGGTTGTTCTAATTGGATGTTGCAACAGATGTTACTTACAATTTAGACATTATAAAGGCTTGACTACAGTAGCTATAAGTCCTTTTCTGGTGCAAGCTAGTGTAGTTACTTCATAATAAGGACTCAATTATTAAAGTAGACCTTTTCCTCATATTTTTCTGATAGAAATTGTGTAAAAAAAAAAGTGTGTTTCATTTTCAAGGTTTTATTTGTCTTTTGCTCACATATATATTCCTGGGATTTAGTACAGACTTTGGTGGGACATTGTCACAGCAAATGTGACAAATATGCGATCTTATCTTTTTATAGTGTTTAGGCTGAGTCCCCTTTGTTACTGGTAACTTAGTACTACTCATCCTCTCACAATAAACATAATAAACATGGTCAAAGTTTTTTTTAATGAGGTTAGCATTTCTACAAGTTTTCCGGGTGATTCAAACGTGCAGTTCCAGGCAGTTTTTTTCCACTATCGGCTCTGTGTGATGTCAGTAAGAGGCATTGTCCCTGATATGGTCAGCTCAGGCAAACAACTCTGGCTGTAAGCACAGAAGCCCCACCCACCTGCTGTTCAAGTCTTTTATTGAGGAGGGGCAGTGAGTCAGAAGAAAGTTGGTTTAAAGAGAGAGGGAAGGTAGCTAAAATGGCTTGATTTAGATCAAGGATGAACTAAGGGACCACACCAAAGCCCCGTGAACTGTGTATCATGCATCCCTACTCTAGCAGACTCTTAAAGTAAGAATATGGAGCAGAAAATAAGCATTACATGTCACCTTTAAATGGTCTTTAACCTATGTCTGTGCAATGTCTGATGCACATGTGATAATAGTACAGTTAATTGTCTGGTGGATGCCGGACGGGCTGCTCCTGCTGTGTGTTACACCTGAGTAAGGGCAACTTCAGTGTCCTGACCTGATTCTCCAAGTTCACATATGAAAATGGCTAGCTATGGATTTACTAACAGATGTGCAACCCAGTACGTGTGCAGACGGAGGGACAAATAAGATGGATTTAAGACAACAACAAGTTACAGAGGAGAAAAGTGTGAGAGGATGAATAGTACTAAGTTACCAGTAACAAAGGGGTCTCAGCCTAAACACTATAAAAGGATAAGAATGCACATTTGTCACATTTGCTGTCCCACCAAACGCTGTACCAACCCCAGGAACATATACAAGCAAAGCATCCTGTGCCATATTTCAGCATTACAACATACTGTATTTTCCTTTCCTGTTAAAATAATGTTTAACATGATGTTGTTGTTGTTTTTAAAGATATTTGTAAAATATCTGCACATGACAACTATATTACACATAGGCAGCCATGCAACTAAAATGCTTGATTAAGGAAAGTTAGTGGTTAAAATAATAATAAAAAAGTCTGAATGTCTATATTTGAGGTGGGATACAATCTGTGCTTTTCAACCTTTTTATTACATGCTTTGTTCAGAAATATGGGATCTTAATTGCACGTACATTAAGAAAAAAAAAATACCAAAAAGTGGTGGAAGTTGTGCTGAACATTTACAAAGCACAGCTTGCCTTTCTGATTCTGGTAATGCTGTCTACAAAACTGCTTTAGTGTTATGGGGAGAGTTCCTAAAGCCAAGTGTATCTCTAAAGCAGTGAAAAAGCACACCAGTAGTTTCTCCAACAAGGTCCATCCATGGTAGAAAAACTGTTCTCTCACTTTGTATGCAACTACGCCATTTCTGCTTGTAACATCTGTGTGTTTGCGTCAATATTTTTTTTCTTGAATATTGGGATTTCCTGAACTCCAGTCAGTTGATGTTGCTTAAATCGTTGGTTTTGAAGTCATGACCTTCAACTTCTAGCTCCCTGTACAGCATTACTGGTGGTATACAAAGATTTGATATTTAAGTAATATTTAAAGACTAAATAACATCAACCATGAGGCCTAAAACACCAACATGACAGTAAAGATTAACTTTACAAGCTGTTGCTTGTTTGTCCTTTAGTCCTTCTTTTAAAAAAAATGAAATCTACCATCTCTTGTAGTATCATAGGTTTGAAGCGAATTATCAGCTTTCCAAGCTGATTCTATTTCTTTACTTAATTTCTACTTTTATATCAAAATTGAAAAGTCATGAGTATGTTGCTAGACTAAGAGCCAAATGTAGTCAAAGAGGCAGAGAGTGGATACAGATTATTTGGAGCAATCAAGTATCCAATAACAGTACAGAGAAGCCAGTGGAAGCCCCAAATTCAGATTGCAGTAAGCATTTTATCAGAAAATCCTGAGCATATAAACTACATTATGGACTTGTTTCCAAATTTATAACCAAGAGACACATTTAAGTACAAAAAACCGGTTGGTAAAAAAAGAGGTTACTAGTGGCAGTAATTTTAATCATTATTGTCAGCAAATAGAATATAAAATTCAAATCATAATAGTGTGACATCACCATATTGTTTATTTGGACTGTTTTGTCTGAGGAAAATTAATCTGCCATCAAAATAGTTGACTTCTCTCATGACTGGCTAACAGTCAGGTGACATTTGATGGCCTTATGCACAATTAGCACAAATTTTTTTATTTGATTTGACTCGGAATCTCGCCGCTCTCTCTCTCTTTGCAAAAGTTTGTGGTTCTGCAGTGTTTTTAATGAGTGCATTAGCTCATGTTGTGGCATTCCATCTCCATCCACCCCTTCCCTCTCTCCATCCATCATTTTATCATTCTTCTTTGTATCAGCCATATTCCTCCTTTACAAATAAATCCATCCATCCATCTGCGGTCAATCCCTCTGCCAAGCGTTGCCACTCCCCTCATCCCATTCACTTTCTTTCTCTTTCACTCCCTCCCATCGGTCCATCCCATCAGTTTCTCATCCACCCACCCCTCCGGTCCCACCCCAGCGGAGATGGGTATTGACATTCTGCATCCGACCTTGAGGATAATCAATCCCAACCCCACACGTCCCCATCACAGTTCGCCACACACACATGCTCCTAAAACACACTGAGACTGATGTTAACACGCAGCCAAACAACTGGTTGATATGACTATAGTACTTCGTTCCATTTGGTTCAGATCGTTCTGAAATGTGTTTGATCACACCTCTCAGTGATTTAAGAGTCTGAATAAAGTCGCTGGACTTTCTCCAGCAGTTGGTACAAACGCAAATTGCATGGTATTGCTTCGTATTGCTACATAGTGTGTCAACATGAATAACACAGATTCAGTAATAATGAATGACTTGGATCATTGTTATACATGTGTTACATTTGCATTTCTAAAGAATAAAACCCATCTCTCCTTGACTGTTTCCCCTCCCAGCAGCCAGGACAAGCAAAGGAAACAGAGGAATGGATGAGATTTGATCTTTTTGAACTAATTATCAGAAACCTAATAGAACACCAGTCAAACACTGAAAAGAAACAGAGAATTTGACCACTAGACGTTCAGGAGGTTGCTTCCAGTCGATGTTAGGATCAGATGTGTTGAGACTTAAAACGGTTCTGACGCTGATTTCACTTACCGATTCCAGGGGTGAAATCGGCAGTATATGACCAATTTCATCTGGATTTACCTGAACATCAGAAGGTTGCCTTAATGTTCTGCTCACTTTTTGTTTTCATTTTGACCAGCAAGACTTTATTTTAAGGAAATTTAGAAGACGTTGCCACTGGAGTGACATTATGATAAATTGTGTTTATTATTTAATCCTTTATAGAACTCTTCAGTATAGAGATGTCTGAGCTTGAGCCAAGTTTGATCCAGTGAAAAATTTGCAAGATAGTGAACAGCGTGTTAGACCACTGTGTTTATTTCAGAAAAAGAAAAATCCAGCAAAATTACTTTAATGAAATAAACTAAAATGCTGCCTAAAAATGAAGTATAAAAAAACCAAAAAATCATCAATACTTCATCAGCAGATCAGATGGCAACAGGATGAATTTATGCTTACCTCTGATTGGTGCGAGATCCATTCTGCTGCGGTGTGCTGGGGCGTCCTGGGTGTCAGTGTGCGTGTGTATGATTTTTTTTTTTCTAAGAAAGAAAAAAGCTATAATATCCCTACAATAGCCGTTTAATGACTAATAGTATGTCTGTGGAATCTGGTGACGAATTTGACTTGATGTACTTTTTATAAGTTTCGATATCTTAATCTCACTTTATCATACAGCACGGAGTTATTTTCTTGAAACACTTAAATGACAACCCTCTGCAGTAATTTTTATAAGATTACTAAATTCCTGTCGTCTTAAGGGTGTGTGCTTGAAGGTGGCAAAGAAGCTGGGAGGATGCTCTTCCTCAGTGCGACGCGCCCTTCTCCTCTTCCAGGAGCTCTTCCAGGAGCGCTCTGATCGTGGTGCGTCCTCCTGAGGTCACCTCCTCCTCCACCTCAAAAAAAGCCAGCCAGTCCTTTCACACGCGCTGCAAAGAAGGGCTCCGCTCTCTCTGTCCAAGGCATTCAAGTTACAACAGAGGCTTCTTATGCGCAGATTCTGTCACAAGCAGGCACAGCTTGGATGCATGAATATTTTCTCTTCAGTTTTCACAGACAGAAAAGTGTCCTCTGATGCACGAGAGAGAAATGGAAGTATCTCCACAGAGAGTAGAAGGAGCAAAGTGAAATACTTGCAGCTGCTCAGTGTTTTTGGTTGTAAAAATCAATGATGAACACTAAAAAATACTGCAGTTTCACAGGCTGAAGTGAGAGACGTCTAAATTCAGAGACTGATCGCAGAACTTTTTTTTTTCCCCCTTTCTGTTGTAGTTTCCTCTCCTCTCTCCAAGAGATGAATGACTGAGAGCTGCACGCACTTTCTCCCTCGCTCCCTCTCTCTCCGTCACGCAGATACACAGTCCCGTCACCCCTCCTCCTCCCTTCCTCTCAAACTCCTCCCTCTGCCATCACTGAATTAAATTCAATTCTCCGCTGTCTGAACATGACAGAGCAGAACCTTGCGTGTTAACTAATAAACAGGTGCTGATTCTTGACATTTTTTCTCTAATTGATTTAGCCCCAACCATTTTATTTAATTTGATGTCCAACCAGTTTCCGGTGAGGAACACCACCTGAAGTGAATTTTGTGTGGTGGCTGCAAGGATTATTTTCATCACGTGATGCACTTTGGCCCAAAAAGCCTTTTTTTTTTTTCTTACAACAACAACCAGCTAGTTGGTTGGTTGTAAAAGGAAATTTATGATCTCACTCATGTGTGGAAAGCCAACAGTAAGTTAGTCAGTCCAGCTAACAAAGAACAAAAAACGACGTGACAATAATTGAATTCAATTCAGTTTTATTTATATAGGGCCAGATAACCACAGGGATCTATACTGTAGGGTAGAGGCACTACAGCGTTAGAGTGGGAACCCCAATGGTCCAACAATCCCCCTGGTAAGGAAGAGCCCTTTTAACAGAAAGAGACCTCTGGCAGAACATTAATAGGATGTCATCCATTATTTCTACTAATAACATCGTTATAACACAGGATAATGGAATCCACATCCATTTAAGAGTATACTGCCTTGAGTTAATTCAGAAATGAAGAATTTAAGGATGTTTAGCTTTTGAAAGTCCCCTTCTGTCTGAGCTGACTCGTTTGCTGTCCATTCTCTGCACAAATAAATAGCATAAAAGTAAAAACATAAGTAAAAACTTAAAATAGAGTCTTAAACATTTGTAATGCACATAATGGCTCAAATGTTGCACTTGAGGTGGCTATCACTGGTTTGCGCTGTGGCCTCATAGCAACAAGGTTGTGGGTTTGAATTTTGTAGTCGGCTAGGGCCTTTTTGTGTAAAGTTTACACGTACACTTGTACCTACAGGTGGTCTGGGTTGGCTGTAGGTGTGGATGTGTGTGTGTGTGGTTCTCTGTCTCTTCTTTAGCTCTGTGATGGATCGCACAGTCTGTCCAGGGTGTACCCCACCTCTCACCCTATGAAACTTGGGATCACATGACCTGCAATTCACTGTGGAGCCTGTGCCAAATTTGTATCGCAACACAGTGCTGCAGTACTGTATATCTCAGAGCTTGGATGCTACCCCAGTCAGGTGATACACCAAAGTAGTGATGATTCGCTCCTGTGCAAAAGCTAATATTTCTGTCAATCATTATTTTGGTAATTTTGACAGTAGCTGCATCACTGACTCTTGTGTCATGACTGACTGTACATTATACTGCCTCTCTGTTGTGAAGCTGTTTGGGCATTTGTGTAGATGCAAAAAAATAAAAAATAAATTCAGAATTATTATGTTTGAATTATAAATATTGTACAGCAGCCTTACTGTACTTAACAGTGGTCTTGTCAATAGAGAAAAGAAGGAAGGAAGAGATTAAAATTCATTCATTCCTTCCTAATTTGTTCCATTAGGACAAGTGACATCACTGACAATATGCTACATAACTGCAATATGAACCTCATCTTTTGTGTGTGTGAGGATGCTCATGTATGCATGTGTTTATGTGTACAAGCTTTTTGTCTTTTTTTGGTCTGCGCCCTTACTCAGCAGGATCCTTGCTAGAACAAGATATACTGTGCAAGCATACAAGCGTGCAAGCCACGCACACACACACATTAAGGTAACTGGACACTGGTCCCTAATGGGGGTGAGGGGAGCTCTGTTTCCTGTTGAGGAAAGCATCTGAGATGAAACAAACTGCTGATAGAGACACTGAGGAGAGGGTGGGTAAAGACAAAGACAATTAGATTATCTAAAGGAAACCAAAACTACCTTCAATTAAGGACCTTTTCTTCCCATAAAATCTAAAGTGTGTTCTCAAACAAAAATTTAAAATTTTGTACATTCATCTTTTTGTGTAGCAAATTGACTATCATTTGTCTAACATGAAAGTTGCACACCAGCTGATGAAAACAACAAAACAGAAATTTGTGTGTGATAAAGAGGGGGAGAGTTGGAAAGATGTTCTGGGTCATCCAGGGATCAATGCCAAATGGCCTGGTTTACAGCACACAGCTGACAAAGTCATTCATTTCTGCCAGCACTCCACTCTGGAGGCACTCTTTCTGCCTGTGTGCGTGTGTGTGTACTTGTATCTCTATGATTTTGTTGCATGTCACAATGTGCTGCAGTAACAAACGCCTGCTGGCTGTGGAAGAGGTGTCCCACCCATGAAGCACATGGGTGTCAACTTACACAACACATTACAGTATGTCTGTCACGTGAACAGAACTGCACACATACACACACACTTTCCTTTCCCTGCTTTTATCTGAAGTGCCTGTCTGAACAGTCAGACAGGAAGCAAGGGGGAAATATCTCCTTACTTCATATGCTTCAAGGTTAGTCTTAGAACTGCAGTGATGACAGGTTTGATGAATCGATGTCAAAGAACTGATGAGTCATTTTAGTGGTTTTGGTTGACATAGTTTTGAATTAATGGTGAGCAATGATGAAAGTTTGTAGACTAGTTAAACCACAGACTGTAAAAAGTGCTTCCATGTTGTCCCCTGTGTGGTTTCTGAACAGATGTTTTGAAGCCTGAAGTTCGGGTTTACCACTCTTCGTGGCAACACTGAGGGTCAGAAAATCCAAATTTTGTTTAAAAGGAAGGAAACTGGGTAGAGCTGAGATGGGACTTTCTATGGCTATATTAATCATCCCACTAAAATTAATAATGCTGGATTAAGTTATGATGAAGGATACAAAAGAAGAAGATAAGGGGGGGATAGGGGGAACATGATAGGGGGAACATGAGCTATGCCACAATTACATGGGGTTGCATTCCTTCCTCAATTTGTTTTCTTTGTTCATGGTATATCTTCACAATTTTGCCATTATCACCTATATACAGTGCCTTGAAAAAGTATTCTTACCCCTTGAATATTTCCACATTTTATCACATTACAACCACAAATTTAAATGTACTTTATTGGGATTTTATGTGATAGACCAACACAAAGTGGCGTACAATTGTGAAGTGGAAGGAAAATGATACATGGTGTTCAAAATGTTTTATAAATAAAAATCTGAAAAGTGTGGCATGCATTTGTATCCCCCCCGAGTCAATACTTTGTCGAACCACCTTTTGCTACAACTGCAGGTTTTTTGGGGTATGTCTCTACCAGCTTTGCACATCTAGAGACTGCAATTTTTTGCCCATTCTTCTTTGCAAAATAGCTCCAGTTCAGTCAGATTGGATGGAGAGCATCTGTGAGCAGCAATTTCTTGCCACAGACTCTCAATAGGATTTAGGTCTGGACTTTGACTGGACCATTCTGACACATGAATATGCTTTGATCTAAACTATTCCATTGTAGCTGGCTGTATGTTTAGGGTCGTTGTCCTGCTGGAAGCTGAACCTCCACCCCAGTCTCAAGTCTTTTGCAGCCTCTAACAGGTTTTCTTCCTGCCCTGTATTTAGCTCCATCCATCTTCCCATCAACTCTGACCAGCTTCCCTGTCCCTGCTGAAGAAAAGCATCCCCACAGCATGATGCTGCCACCACCATGTTTCACAGTGAGGATGGTGTGTTCAGGTTGATGTGCAGTGTTGGGTTTCCGCCACATACAGTGTTTTGCGTGTTGGCCAAAAAGTTCAATGTTGGTCTCATCTGACCAGAGCACCTTCTTCCACATGTTTGCTGCGTCCCCTACATGGCTTGTGGCAAACTGCAACCCAGACTTCTTATGACTTTCTTTCAACAATGGCTTTCTTCTTGCCAGTCTTCCATGAAAGCCAGATTTGTAGAGTGCACAACTAACAGTTGTCTTGTGGACAGACTCTCCCATGGGAGCTGTTTTGGTTGCACTGGATTTTATTTAGGGGTTTCAGAGTAAAGGGGGCTGAATACAAATACACACCACACTTTTCAGATTTTTATTTGTAAAAAAATTGTGAACACCATGTATCATTTTCCTTCTACTTCACAATTATGTGCTACTTTTAGTTGGTCTATCACATAAAAATCCCAATAAAATAAATTTAAGTTTGTGGTTGTAACATGACAATATGTGGAAAAGTTCAAGGGGTATGAATACTTTTTCAGGGCACTATAATTATGTTTACCTCTGAATTCAGTAAATGCACACAACAGCCGAACCAAGAGGCACTATATCTGCTGGCCAAATTCCTACAGATAAGTTGAGAATGAGGCATTAATGTAAAAACCTGCTTAAATTCTTGTTCTTATGGCAGTGAAGATATTGCACGGCTTAACGATTTAGCAGCTAAAAAGCTTCCAGACACCAGCTCTAATTCAATTTCCTCTCCCATTAACTTATAGTCCAGTCATTAGTTAAAGGCAGCAGTGTTTGGGTTGGCTCAGCATTTTGGGGAAATGAAGAGCAGGACGGTTTGTGAGGCTGATATACACTGAGATCACTGGATGAAATCCTTTGAGTTAATTAGAAATTGACACAAAGCTACACCAGAAATGGTTTTGAGCTTTTTATAGCAGTTTACAAAGATGCTTAAGAGAAGTTGTGTGTGTGTGTGCATGCCCTGAGGAACTTCAATAACTCCCATCTGTTTTGCTGAAAAGGAAGCTTGGTATAATGTCAGTAATTTTAGTTTATTAAGTATTGATTGCTTCTTTTTAATTTCTAACTGCTTTAAACTTTTAGTGACAATCTACAAAGAAGAAACTGAGTCACGGATGAAAAAAATGTCCCCAAGCCTTTTCTTTCCAAGGGATCCATCTTCTTTTAAAATAGACGAAGGTCAACTTTTAAGGCACTTTTTTATTTAGATATTTTCATAACATGTCCAAGCTTTGGAAAGACTTTTTAACCATTAATTCATTTATCCTCCCCATACACTGGCCTTATTGCCAAAATTATTTATAATTTTTGACAGTGAGAGTGGGAAGCCGCCTCCTGGCAGGGGGAGAACAGGAAGAACGCCAGGGAGTAAAGTTATATCTTTAATTAATTAACATGGACAATGTTATCTTTCTGATTCCAGAGGCAGGTTTTTAAGCCAGAAGGTTGTAGGAAGGATATAATATTAACTCAAGAAGAGGCAAGAGATATCACTGCAAGTCACAACAAGGTTCGCTTGCATGAGCAGTTCCATTAATGTAGAATTCAGCCAAATATGGATTTAGAGATGAAAGTAGAATAAATATGAAAAATGACATGCAGCAGGTTAAGATAGTCGTGTCTATGACATACTATATGGTCTATTATATTTTGGGGCCTGAACATTGATAACTGAATGAAAGAACTTATGCAGCTGCTGCGATGAAAGTGTAATACTGTATTCAGGGCCATTTCCTCAACTTTCACTGTTTGTTCAACACAATCTCATTCCAGGACAAATTAATTTCGGTCTGATTTAACAGGTATCACACATACAGGTACTATGTATCAATTCCTCATTAGGAGGCAGACACAGGTTTCACAGCCAGGACAGGTTTGTGTTCCATTTGGGAGATTTGACTTTTGCACTTTTGGGTTACTTTGTTTTCACTCATTTTTTATATTCACTCACTGCTTGGTTAGGGTTAGGCACCATAAATGACTTGATAAACCCATATTTTATACACAATAGAACATAGAAAACATATCAAATGTTTAAACTGAGAAAATGTACCATTTTAAGAAAAAAAATGTAAGGTCATTTTGATGTTGATTGCAGCAACATGTCTCAAAAAAGTTGGGACAGTGCCATGTTTATCACTGTCTACCATCCCCTCTTCTTTTAACAACAGTCTGTAAACATCTGGGGACTGAGGAGACCAGTTGCTGGACTTTTGGGAGAGGAATGTTATCCCATTCTTGTCTGATATAGGATTCTAGCTGCGCAACAGTGCTGAGTCTTCTTTGTCATAGTTTTCATTTCATAATGTGCCAAAATGTTTCAATTGGTGAAAGGTCTGGACTGTAGGTAGGCCAGTTCAGCACTTCTACTACAAAGCCATGCTGTTGTAATAGCTGCAGTATGCAGTTTAGCATTGTCTTGCTAAAATATGCAATGCCTTCCTGCTGTTATCTGAATAAGAGCATATATTGTTGTTCTAAAACCCATATATACACCTTTCAGCATTGATGGTGCCTTTCCAGATGTGCAAGCTGCCAGTTCCGTAGGCACTAATGCACCCCTATACCATCAGAGATGCATGCTTTTGAATTGAACGTTGATAACAGGCCGGATGGTCCGGAGGATGTGGCATCCATGTTTTCCAACAAGAATTTCAAATTTTGATTTGTCTGACCTCAGAACAGTTTCCACTTTGCCTCAGTCCATTTTAAATGAGCTTTGGCCAGAGAAGATGACAGTGTTTCTGGATCATGTTCACATGTGTTTGCATGAGCTTTAATCTGCGTTTGTGGATGGCACAGCTAACTGTGTTCAAAGACAATGATTTCTGGAAGTGTTCCTGAGCCCATGCAGTGATTTCCATGACAGAATCATGCCTCTTTTTAATGCAGTGCTGCTTGAGGGCCGGTAGATCACGAGTATCCAATATTGATTTTTGGCTGTGTCCTTTGCACACCGAGATTTCTCCAGATTCTCTGAATGCTTTGATGATATCATGTACTGTAATTGATGAGATTTTCCATTTTTGCAATTTTTATGTTGAGGAACATTATTCTGAAATTGTTCCATAAATTTGCAGACACTTTTGTGGAGATTAGTGAACCTCTTCACTTCTAAGAAATTCTGCCTCTCTAAGATGCAGTTTTTATACCCAGTCATGCTACTGACCTGTTGCCTGTTAACCTTATTAGTTGCAAAATGTTCCTCCAGCTGTTTCTTTTTAGTACCACTTACATTTCTGGCCTTTTTTTTTTTTTTTTTGCCCCAGTCCCAACATTTCTGAGACTTGTTGCTGCCATCAGATTCAACATGAGCTAATATTTTTCATGAAATACTAAAATTTCTCAGTTTAAACCTAATATGTTGTCTGTGTTCTATTGTGAATAAAATATTATATTCTGTTTTTATTTACAATTTACACAGGGTCCCAACTTTTTTGGAATTGGAGTTGTTGTAAATGACTGGCTTTATTCATCATCACAGCTGTTAGACCACATGTTGTGTGTCTATATGGTGACCCAAAAACAGAACACAAAGAACTGTGACAGGCAGGTTTGGAAACCAAAAGTTAACTAATGAAACTTGGAATGAAACTTGAAACTAATGAAAATGGGGCATCAGTGTTTAGGCAGGAAGTCATACATATTTGATATACTTAAATTTCAGATGATCAAACAAATTTACCTGGCCCTCTGTGAAAAAAATAATTGCCCCCTAAACCTAATATCTGGTTGTGCCACCTTTGGCCGCAAGAACTGCAATCAAGCATTTGCGATGACTGGCAATGAGTCTTTCATATCACTATGGAGGAATTTTGGCCCACTCTACTTTGCAGGATTGTTTTAATTCAGCCACACTGGAGGGTTTTCGAACCTGAACAGCCTGTTTAAGGTCATGCCAAAGCATCCCAGTCGGATTTAAGTCCGGACTTTGAGTAAATGGTAAATGGACTGGTACTTATATAGCACTTTTCTACTCAGTTTTGTGTACTCAAAGCGCTTTATACTACAGGCCACATTCACCCAGTCACACATACAGCATTTTTATCTATACATAAGTGCTTACTAACATTCACACACACTCACATGAATGCAGATGAATGCATCGGGAGCAATGTGGGGTTCAGTATCTTCACCAATGATACTTTGGCATGCAGACTAGGGGAGCCAGGGATCGAACCACTGACCTTCCGATTAGTAGACGACTCGCTCTACCTCCTAAGCCACAGCCGCCCATCCTGAGCCACAGCCGCCCAGTAGGCCACTTCAAAACCTTATTATTATTATTTTTTTTTTTTCGAGCCATTCAGAGGTGGACTTGCTGGTGTGTTTTGGATCATTGACCTGCTGCATAACCCAAGTGCTCTTGAGCTTCAGGGAACAAACTGATGGCCAGACATTCTCCTTCAGGATTTTCTGGTAGAGAGCAGAATTCATGGTTCCATCAATTACAGCAAATCCTGAAGTAGCACAGCCGCCCCAGACC
Organism: Paratilapia polleni; assembly: GCA_015106735.1. Classification (NCBI taxonomy): domain Eukaryota; kingdom Metazoa; phylum Chordata; class Actinopteri; order Cichliformes; family Cichlidae; genus Paratilapia; species Paratilapia polleni. The sequence continues at coordinate 19,709 of VUQI01059675.1, forward strand.
ATCATACTACCACCACCATGTTTGACTGTTGGTATGATGCTCTTTTTATGAAATGTGTTAGATTTATACCAGATGTAACAGGACACAAACCTTCCAAAAAGTTCGACTTTTGTCTCATCAGTCCACAGAATATTTTCCCAAAAGTCTTGGGGATCATCAAGATGTTTTTTGTGTTCTTTTTGGTTAGCAGGGGTTTTCTCCTTGGAACTCTCCCACGGATGTCATTTTTGCCCAGTCTCTTATTGTTGAATCATGAACACTGACCTTAACTGAGGCAAATTAGGCCTGAAGTCCTTTAGATGTTGTGAGTGAGTGATTTTTTCACGTAGGACTCTGTAGGTTTGGATAGCTTTTTTCCCTCAATAAATAAAATCATCATTTAAAAACTGCATTTTGTATTTAATCAGGTTATCTTTGTCTAATATTAAAATTTGTTTGATGACCTGAAACATTTAAGTGTAACAAATACGGAAAAAGCTAACAAATCAGGAATGGGGCAAATACTTTTTAAGGGCACTGTATACACAGAGGACTAATTAAAGACAGGTTAAATAAATGAGTATGGGGTCCGACAATCACAAAGGAGGGAAAACAAAGGAAGCAAATCAGACAGAGACACATAAGGAAATTCATAACCAAAATAATACAGGAAGTGACTACAAACTGAGGTATACACTAACAGGGGGAAACACAGACAGAGAAGTGTAAAGCTGCAATACTAGTGCAAAATGTGATCTCAATACAGCACCATAACCATGTATACTTGTGCTTGAGATGGATTCGGCTTGCCGCAGTCTTCTAAATGATCAACACTTCACCACTGAAACTGGAATAGAAGAAGTCAAAACACAAAGTGATTGCAGAATTTTTTCTAAAGTTTTCTGCAGAAAGTCTCATTTTTTTCCAACTGCTATGGCAGTGTACCTCTGTGCCATGTGGGAATCCCTGTGCTCCTGTATTGATGTATTATAGAAATGCCTGTAGAGACCGACCTGCTTGCTCAGTCATGCCTCCAGCTCATTCAAAAACAGGTGCATCACGTGCCACCAGCTGAAACGAAACCAAAGTGCATCGCGTGCCAGTAGTGATGCTATTATTTTTATCACGTGCCACAGTGTGCAAGGACAACAACAGGAAACACAAACTGCCTGTAGGAGACATGGGGAAAAGGCAAAAAACAAAACAAAAACTACAAAACATGAGAAAAAAAGTAGCAGAAACAATTGCACTGAGATTAATTTGGTCAGATTAAATCATGGCCTTTCAGTCAGAGCAAGCAACACAAGCAGTGTTTGCCAAGTGAAATCTAAAACTGGACATTAATTAAAACATATCGAATGGAAAGCAATGTCTCTCCCTACATCTCAAACAACATTCCGTCCCATAAAGCTGCTTGTTTGCATCCTGTAAATTTCGGTCATCTTGTCACCTTAGTTGGCTATTGTTCCTGGAAGCTAGGCCGACTCCAAGCTATTGGAATCTCCAAGCTATTGGAATATAGTCATTTTCATGGACATGTGTCCATGTCCCCTTAACAAAGACTTGGCCTTGTCACATTGAAAGGCCAGCCGAATCTTTTGTCCATTGTGGATAAATCTGCTCTTTGACTCGGCCGACATGTGTGATGTAGAGGAGTTAGTGTGTGGTATGAAGAAACTTTTAATAACTCCTTTAGCATGTTAGCCAAGAAATCCTTCACAAAGAAGATTGTGGAGAGGGAGGAAGGGACATCAACTCTTACCACCTTGGGTTTGATAAAACAGGCAAGTTCAACAGGTGCAGGCACCATCAGGTATTTTCAGATTAGCATGTATGAGAAACCACTTGGTTGACCAGATGTCCCAAATTTGACCAGTTGTTTTGCTAATACACCACCTTAATTTTTCATTACAAGTGGATATTCACAGTTGGCTATACTGCACAGTTCCCAAGCATTTTAATTCAGCTGTGATTTTTTTATTATATTAATAAAAGCCTATTTTCTAAGCTCACAAAAGCTTTTTTTTTCTTCTTTTTTTGTTTAAACATAGATATGTGGTGCTCACTGGACAACAAACACTATCAAATGACTTAGAATATGATGCATTACTGTAAATTATACAAAATCTAACTCAAATGTCTGGAGCAGCAATAAACCAAAATTGCGATAAAGTGATAAAAAGGTCTTATGTGGTGGGTTTACTTTTGAAAACTCAAAGCAACACGCATACACAGCATGTTGTACCATTATGGAGTGGGAGTTTGATTATACTCACATAAAGTGGCACACCATGGGACAAAGCAGCCTTTGTGCTGCCTCAAGGCACGAATCTAAGCTTATGTTTGTCCTCCCACGTACAGCTAATATACTGTCTCTGTAGAACATAAGGAAAGTGATTTTACTTTACTTACTGAACAGTCTAACCACATGTCTGCACATCCTTTTTAGTTTCAATGAATTATGAATTTGAGATTTATTTGATCAAGCCAACTTCACTTCATTACCAAAGCAATATAAATCCAGAATGGGTGATTTAACAAGTGATGCTTGAGGTTTAGGTTCAGTGAGAACTGGTTTACATTTGGAAAAATAAGACACAGAGGCAGAATAATATTGTAATAAAATCAATCTCTGGAGCAAGGGAGATTTAGCAACCCTTTGGTCAGTAATGGATATCTGATAACATTCCCATTAGGCTTTTAGAAACCGTATGAGGAAATATGATATTGAAGATAAAAACAAAGCAAAAAAGAAACAAATCAACAGAAAAAAAAAAAAAAACAGTTTTGAACAGCACGTGGGTGGGGCTTCTGTGGTCACACTCACAGCTGTATTCCCAATCACAACATGCGAGCTAAGACTAGGGCTGGGTGAATATTTTAATTTAAATTTCAAGTACAATTTAATATGCAACAATTTTGAAAACAAAGCACCCCGGATCAAACGATTTGTGCATTCATTTTTGCCACAAAGAACTTGATTTATTTCTTGTTTTAAATCAAGTGCACCTCTTTCCTTCACAGCACTGCACTTTTACCCCTCCCTAAATGCTCAGACTCACTTGCAGGTTCACCTATGTTAAACTCACAAGGTTAAGGTGAACCCATGGATGGATATTAACAGTTGCCCACAGCTGCCTTTATCTTCAGATCGCTGAGGCTATCTTATTGGGTCCACTTTAGGTGCAACATGACAGTTGGCTCTTGACTTTCCATTGCTTACCTCTTGGCTGCCGCGTTGGTCTCCCGTGGCAGCTGCTTTGGCCTCTCTTCGCCCCTGTCTGCACTCACAGAAGTGTCATGGTGGAGGCAGCCAGCTGCCCTCGCAAGACAGGTTTTATGGTCAAAAAACAGCCACTACTCTTGATCTTACTCCCTTATTTATGGGTTTTTTTGTATTAAAATATATTTAAAGTTCAACATAATTCCCTTTGAAAACACATTTAATTAATTCAGTAATTGCATGATGTTTCTTAGGATTATTTTGGTCAGTATTGTAATTGTGATCATTTAACATGATTATTCATTACCTGATTAATATTTTTTAGTATAATCAAGCTATAATCAAACCTTACCTCTCATTTCATGCACTGTCTCATTCAAGCCATTTTAGCTTCCTTTCCCCTCCCTTAAACCAACTTTCTTCTGATTGGCTGTTCCTTCCACACAGAAGGTTTGAAATGCAGGTGAACGGGGTTGTGTCCCCACAGACAGAGGTGTGCCTGGTGATCCTTTTAAGTATATCGACAAAAGCAGAAAAACAGGGAAACAGAGCATTTAGAGCAATGTGAAGCCTGTTCTTTTGGCTCACAGGGATTACTTACTGACCTCATTAGTTGAAACTTTGGTCTTTTTTAACATGAACATCCACTAATGTAACACTATATATATATATATATATATATGAGAGAATATATGGAAAAGTATTTGAATGTTTAATACAACTCTAGATTATGGTACTATAACTTGTCTGTGAGTTGGTTCATCTGTTGCTCAAGTGTGTCGACCATCTCTTAGTAATGCTATTTACTGTCATGTTGCAAAGTGGCAGAAGTTGACAGCTCAATAAGTATCTAATGGTAATGACCGTTGACTTCAGCTGTCGTATATGGAGTGCATCTACATCGCTGGCAATAACAGCAAATTACATGCCTGAGGGGCAAATGAAATTAAAGACATTTAGTGGCATGTCTTTTAAATAACCACAGAGGCTGTGAAGCCACAGGGTAAATAGGGAGAAGGTGACTCTAATTTCAAAGTAAGTTGATGATTCAGTGGATAATTTGATTGGTGGTGGTTTTCATACTGCATTGGGAGGCACTGAAAACAGTGGTTTAGACAAAAGGTGGGCATTAATGGAGCAATCCAGCAAAAAAATGCAACACACTGAAACCACTGCTCTAAATGCAACATTCTGGATAAAGACATAATATGGTGGTGGTCCAACAACTAATGCAAGCATTGCTTCAGTACTTTGAAATTCTCCTAATGTTGAAGTGCACTTTAACCATCTTTGTGGGATTCAGGTCTCCAGCGCAGAACACACAATTCAAATGATCTAATTCAAATCAAGTTAAACACAAGCTTATTACAAATAAGCACAATATCATCTAAAACAATTAAAATGCTAAAACTATTGACACACAACAGGTCCACAAGATAGTGCATAAACTATGCATCATTATTATTATTATTATTATTATTATTAAGCTCTGTAACAAATTAATTTCCCAAGGGATAAATAAAATATATAATTTCTTATCTTAGTATAAAGATTGAGTCTGCATTTTAAAGCCTCAACTTTACAGTTTTGGCCACTGCCATGATGGTGTTTGTGGACCCAGAAATGACCACATTTGTAAGAGAGGGTTGAGTGCTAAGTTATCAGCTATGGCTAGCAAGCACAGATACTTGCTAAGGTGAGGCCTAGCATAAAGCAAGCAGCTACAGCTTCCTTTGTTGGCAGACCTGTCTATCAAAGCAGCCACGTCCCTAACATTAAAGCTTTCCGGTATCAAAGGGTACTTTCGGCTGCTCTCTTATTCCCCAAGGGGTCGCTACAGCAGATGAATCCGCATGTTTGATTTGGCACAGATTTTGATGCCCTTCCTGATGCTAGGACCAGCACTAGGAGTACACTAGATTGTGACCCCCTGAGGCTGTGTTTATGTCTCCTCCCAGTCTTGAACTGGGTATGTTTTTTAGCTGGAAAAAAAAAAATCCTCCACCATACAATTATTATGAAGGGTCAAACTATCCCTAGAGGCCAAAACTGTTTTTGTACCAGGCTGTAAATGTGTTTCTCATTACTGTAAAGTTGGACATTTTAACGTGGGAGTCAGTGAGGATTGACTCGCTTTTTGGAGCTGGCCTCAAGAGACCACTTGGCTTCATTTTTGCTGCAACTTTGATCAAGTTGCTCCTTGATCAAAGTTCATACTTGTAAAAACAGCTGTGGCTTCTGGGGCCCCTGGGCAGTTGCTCACTTCAGTCCACTGGTAATGCAGCCGTTCTGTTTCAGTTCATTAAATCTCTTCAGCCTGAAGAGGCAGCAGAGCACACACACACACACACACACACACACAACTGTGCATTGTGTTTATCTTGATTAAACCATGTACAAAGAACACATACAGAGTAACCACATACACTGCTAGACAAATTGGATTGTAATTTTTGATCTCTGTTTATGAGAGAGACATTTCCATACCACACCTCACCCTCAGCATCAGTCTCCTGACCATTTTAATTTGTAATTTTAAACACAGATGTTCTATGTTCTTAAAATGCATTATGAATGAAATGCTGCTGTGTTGTATTTTAAAGATGATGTAACGATATGCAACACAAGGATCAATTATGACTGAAATAGCATTGGAGTGATAATATATAACACTTTGCCAAGCTATTTTTTTTTAATTATTTGTTTCATCATTTTACTCATTGATGGTTAAAGGAAAAACAAAATAATCCAACTAAAATAATCCCACTAAAACAATGCCCCATAAAGTTGTTCTTATATTGGTGTCACGTGTTCTACAAGTTGTTAAAAAGCCATTGTGCTCTATTTTAAGTGCACAAACACCTGGCTGTTACCAGTGTTGGGTGTAACGCGCTACAAAGTAATGTGTTACTGTAATCACATTAAATTTTTTGGTAACACAGTAATGTAATGCATTACTGTCCTAAATTTAGTAATCACATTACACTTACAACGATGTTGTTACTTGCGTTACAAAGGTTCCTCAGTTATCTGCATGATGGGCAAATAGAAAAAAAACACCAAATGACTTTTTATTCCTGCACGCTTGCAATACAATCAGCTAATTTCAATTTGTGTGCAGGAAGGAGGATAATGGTGGAGCGGTCTACACCTTCTGAGGAGCAGAGATATGGACATCACTTTTATTTTTATTGCATGATGGTAAAGTGCAAACTGTAACCAGGACAGAAACAACTGTATTATACTGCTAATGCAACATCGGCTCTTTGCAAACATGCTAATGCAAAGGTAGTGAAGAAGATGTTAAAGCTGAATGTATGTTAACCCTAGCCCAGCAGCCACAGCCCGATCTTCAACAGGTAACAAAGGCAAGGATGAGCAGTTGGCTTGTAGCATTGTAGCCTCCATTTCTACCTGTACATGTTTCTACAGTAGAATTACTGTGGCGATCGCTTTGTCGTTTTGGGCTGGTTTTCAACTGTGCTTCGTGTTGTGTTCAAACTTAACCACTTAAAGAAAGATCTTGTGTGTGTCCTCATTAGGATAGGGACTTGTGTCAGTGTATGGGACTGTAGCCTGAGATTTATATTGTTAACTGGTAATTATGTTACAATGAATTTCATTACAGAGTAATGTAAAAGTAATGCAAGGAATAGTGCAACAAATTACTTTCTGCGGGCAGTAATTAAGTAATCTAGCGCATTAATTTTAAAAAAAGTAACGAGTATTATATAGATTGTGTATGTTATTGATTTTCTTGTATTTTAAAGGCTCAACTACAGATGGGCATCGCAAATTAGCTTAGGCTATAAATGCTGTGGTGTGTTGCCTGATTCATGAAACATACTTGTCCCTATGTAAAAATAAACTAAACTGACTAACCCGCTGATACAAACTTCCCAGAAACCTGATGCTGTCACGTCGGGCTGTATGGCGGGGCAGGTTTCGGACCCAATGTGCAGACTTCAAGGCATGGGAGACAGGATTAACTCAAAAGGTAGATTTATTGCAAAAGAACAAGAAAGTAAACTTACAACAGGCTGGCAATGCAGGGCATGGAAACGCAGGGTAGGACACAGAGAGGTGACAAACACACAGCCATGAGGGATGAAGCAACAAGGAACAGATACAACCTGGGGGCTTAAATACACACAGTGGGTAACGAGGGGAACAGGGAACAGCTGGGCAGACATCAGGGAAGACGAGACACAGGTGAACTAAATCAGGACTGACGAGACAAGGGAAGCAAAACTAAATATAAAGAACAGGAGACACGAGACTATCAAAATAAAACAGGAAACCAGACACAACTAAACAGAAGAAATACACTTAACTCAGGGGACACTGAAACTATAACTGAACACAGGAATAACAAAACATGAAATACAAGCAAGGGGAGCACGGAGAACTGAAGAACAGAAATACAACACTAAACTATAACATGAACAGAAACCACATAATGAACAGACACGGGAACACAACATGGGGAACACGGGAGGCTGGAGAACAGAATATAGAATACTAAACCATTCTCTAAACTAAACAGAATATCAAAACAAAACTCAAAGCCAGTCACTAACCGAAACAGAATACAAAACAAAACCTTTTCTCTAAACTCAACAGAATATAACTCAAAACCCTGGGTCAAAGACCCAGGGGC
>VUQI01059676.1:0-22500 GCA_015106735.1 Paratilapia polleni
GAGGTCTGCAGCTATTGACTCTGCAGAAAGTTGGTGACCTCTGCGCACTATGCACCTCAGCATCCGCTGACCCCACTCTGTGATTTTACGTGGCCTACCACTTCATGACTGAGTTGCTGTCGTCCCCAATCGCTTCCACTTTGTTATAACACCACTAACAGTTGACTGTGGAATATTTAATAGCGAGGAAATTTCACGACTGGACTTATTGCACAGGTGGCATCCTATCACGGTACCACGCTGGAATTCACTGAGCTCCTGAGAGCGACCCATTCTTTCACAAATGTTTGTAGAAGCAGTCTGCATGCCTAGGTGCTTGATTTTATACACCTGTGGCCATAGAAGTGATTGGAACACCTGAATTCAATGATTTAGATGGGCGAGTGAATACTTTTGGCAATGTAGTGTATATTTAAAAATGTCAAGTAGATTGATACAGTGCATTCTTGTTTGTGTGAGTATCTCACAGCTTTCCTTTATTCTTTTTAAATAAACCATATGTGACAAATGGTCATGTCCTTTTCATATTTTCAGTGTTTTTACAATAAGCTGCAGCCAGAAGATGATGAAACAAGAACTAGTAAATGAAAGCCGCTGTGACAGCTTCATCATATGTAGTAGGTTTTATGGGTTTTAATGGTATTACGCACTTTGAACCCTGTGATAACAGTAATCAGTACAAAGTTATGTACAGCTGAGTGCCTCTAAAAAGGACCGCAGACAGCCGCATGAGGATTAGTCTCTAATCAAGGCAATAATTAGATGGGTTTCACATGGAAAAATGTTTGTGAAACCTATTTTGTATATTAATGCTGAAAGTTGTTTGCTGCATATTTCATAGCCGTACTAAGTGTTACCCTGTAACATTATATTTATCACCATATTTCAAGCATGCTCACAGCTAGTTAGCAGATTATTTTCTCCAGGTCGTTCTTTTTGGTGAATCTGAAAGAAGAATTCAGGAGGAGACGTTTCGTCAGTGTACATTTAATTAAAAATTGCAAAGCAGTGAAGAGATCCTTCTGTATTTCCTGTGCCATACAGAGGAATATAATTTGAGCTTTATTTATTTTAGTTACAGACTACGATATGAAAACGACTTCTTTCATTTTTGCATAAACTGCTTCCCACCACCATTAGGAACGAGCACCACCAAAACCACACTGTCATGATCATCTTGTAGTTTTGTAGTGGTTAAACTGATGAGACAGAGCTAATATTGTGAGCAATATGACTCTCGTATTTTAAGAAATATCTGATCATAAATTGTCCGTGACACAGTCCGGAGTGGAGATGAAAGTCAAATATAACTGACTGTGACTGAGATTAAACAAATGTGTTAAATCAGCACTCGTTAAGTCAGTTTTTCTAGTATTTTTATACATCTGTGTTTACTACCTTTCAACCCCATTCTTCCTTGAGTTTTCTGTGTATTGTTTTGCGTATCATACCACCTTTCCTCCACATGTTGATATGAAATATCAACATGTGGAGGAAATAGGATGAAATAGTGTGACACTCTTTTAAGTACTTTGTTGCATCACCTGCATGCACAAGATAAACAAAACAGTGACCCACTTATAGGGAAAAACAGTTCAGTAGAGCTACTGGAAGCCTAAAACTACACAGGGATACTTTACAAATCTGCATCCAGTTATTTAATAATGTAAAAAATAAGTGCATTTGTTCAATTTTATGTAAAGTGGTTTTCTTCAGACTGCAGGATACATGCTGTATGTCCTGTTTTAGTGTTGCTTTTTGTAGATTACTGTAATTAGTAAATAGGAAGTGACAGTCTGTAATATTGCGGCTATGACAGCCAAAGTGTTGCATGCTGTGTAAGAGCTTTCCACATAGAGATTTAAAAATACACATACTGTATTTTGCGTATGAGCAGTGTTTTCTCCTTACATGCATATACAAACGGCAAACTGTGGTTATAGTTATGTAAATATATTATTACATTTGACTTAAACATTACTGTATGGAGAGAATATGGAGTAACTCAAACTTACTTCTTTAAAACGACACTGAAACATCACAGATTTCAGGCTTCCCAGTGAGTTACAAAAGGCAATCTAGGAACAGATTTCTATTTACAGGAACAACTGGTGGAAATGAAATAGCAGGTGGCTAGAGATACATCAGAGAGACACACACACCCTCTCTCCTAATACTTGGGAAATGCCTTTAAAATCCTAGACTTGTACTGCCAGTCATTTAATGGCGGTACTAGATTAGTTGAAGGCTTAACAGCAGTCTCACTGTGAGGTGAAGACAGTAACTCTTTTTGCCTCATCCAGATGGTTTCAGTCAGTATTGGGATTCAGACTGGCAACCATCCAGTGGATCATACCCCAGGCTGTCTGTCTTTCTCTGCACTTTCTGTTTATCTCTTGCTGCGTCTTTTCTTCCTCTCTGTCTCACCTTTCTACACTTTTTCTTTTAGCGAGGCCATTTTAACTGTAGCGTCCACAGGGCTTGGATTGATATAGAGTGCACATTGTTCAGTGGAAGAACATCAAGTGCCCTCTTCCCTGTGCTCCCTGCACCAAATCCACCTGAATGAGGTTCTTTATTTGTTTGTCTATGTTTTTCGTTGTGGTGGGGCCATCACAAGCTATTTGAATAGGATCTTTGCATAGTGAATCACCAGTCACGAAATATTACTGAGGTCAGGCTGGGCTGTGCAGAAGTGCGGGAGTGTACGTCACTGTGTGTATGAGAGCAGCATGATTTACTTGTTCAGTGCGAGGGCTTTACCCCTGCTGCAGGTGTGTGTTCTTAGCTTGACGCTTTTGATCTGCCACAGGTGTTTGCGAGGGTGGCTTTGTGTGTGTGGGTGTGTGTTCCTGGACACTCGTTTGCTTATGGTGATTTATGCTATAGGCTCAGAGCAAAAAAAAGGCACTTTTTGATCTCATCCAGCAATAGGGAGGAAGTACTATACTGTGTGTGCGTGTATATGAGAGAGAGTGTGTGTCTGGCCAGAGGTTTTTAGCTTAGTCCTTTGATCCAAGTAGAGGTGGGCATACCTCTGTGAAGAGCCAAGCAGCATTATGGAGACTTGGCTTGCACTACAGAAGTGTGTGTTTGTGTGTGTGTGGGTGAGAATCAGTGTGGTAGAAGTGTGTGGCAAGAATTAAAAAGTTGTGACTTGCATTTACTACATGCATATGTGCACACATCAACACCCTGCTACTGTGCCTGTCCTTGTCTCATCATTAATGGTGATGAAATAATAATAATGTTCATGTTTCTTTAGTTTCAAGACTGATGGACAGTTCTGGTGTGAATCCAACTTTTTTCTCTGCCTTTGGCACTACTTGATTTAAAAGGCTCTGAGGAACATAATGACTTTATGGAAGGATTATGTGATACACTGAAATCTCTTCATATTGGTGCATATTGGCCAGTGTCTACCAGCTGATATATTTAGTTTTGAAACACATTGGTTCTTCATGTAGGGAATCATCCTCTGTATCTGTCTTTTCATCAGCCAGGGTAGATCATTGTAAGAGGTTTTCCAAACTAGATTGCTACACGTGGGCCCACTTTTCTGCAACTAGAGTGGACTTTTTGCCAATTTGAGTCATCACTTGTAGAATAAAAGTACTGTGTCCGTGTTTTTGGTGCTGGATTGTGAAATGAATTGCCACCACTATTTAGTAATGTTTTCCTGTATGTATTTTTCCTATGTTAGTCCATTAAATGAATGCTTTGATTGATTTGGGGTTGAGTAGATAATAATCAGGGCAAACTGTTACTTCAAAAAGTGAGAAGAAAGGTGGTTTTGATTGATGGATTAGGAAATGAGTGGGCACAGATGGATGAGAAGATATGCTGATATGAAGAAAAGTAATCAAGAAGAGAAAAGTAATTCCAAAAGAAAGTAAAAAGAGAGGGAGAAGAGTCATTTATGGGGTCACTGGAGTAGATGGATAGATGAGAAAAGTCTGCTCAGAAATGAACAGAGATAATCAAAGATTCTTAGTCAAGACAGATGAAGTGAGCTCCTCAAATAAAAGACTAAGACGTGGGAAAATCGTTGGCTAACTGACTCCCTTTATCTAATTTTTTAATTCACCTCTTGCTCACTTCATCTTTCTCTCCAATCGTTGCCCATCATTCTTGTCTTCTATCTCTCCCTGCCTTACATCTTTCTTTCCTTTCTACCACTTATTTCTCTCCTCCACTCACTGTAATTGGGAAGGGGAGGTGCGCACACATTCATCTCATTAAGTGCACACACAGGAACACACACAAACACGCCATTCTCAGAGACATTTTGTTATCCTATAGTAAAATGAATTTGTGTGCACTGAGCCACAAGTCGTCTCTCACAGGATTCACTTTATCTTGTGAATGTGGGAGTAGAAGGAGAGAAAGGCAAACAAATGAAAATAAAATGAAAGCATTCGAGCGAAAGAGAGAAATTAATTATCTTGTTTGCCTGTTGATGCAAAACTTTCAATAGTGCCCTGTGCTGAGCTCCTCTGCTGAACAAACACAACACACACAGACTCTCAAACCTCAGTCATCTTGAGTTATAGCCCAACCTGGAGGCTCAGATGTTTTGCCTGTGGTGGTTGTGCTTGACTCAGCAGAATGTTCATGACAGTCAAAAGTGCCACTCATTGTTTTGTATGGTCGGGTGCATTTTCAGCCTGTCATCACATCATTCCACTGGACGTGACATTTACCTTTGAATGTTTGTGAGTGCAATAGAAACATGTTTGCAGTTTTAAGCATCAAATTCATGCAACACCTGTAGAAGTGTTCTACTGTTTGCAGTAGAAAGTAACAATTGCAAAATAACAGCAAATTCTGATTAATATATATCCTCACTGGCCACTTTGTTAGGTATATCTTTTCAACTGCTTGTTAACCCAAATATGTAATCAGCCAATCACATGGCAGCAACTCAATGCATTTAGGCATGTCAAGACGACCTCCTGAAGTTCAAACTGAGCATCAATGGGGAAGAAAGGTATTTAAGTGACTTTGAATGTGGTGTAATTTGGCGTAAATAACATAAAAGCATGGATCCATCCTTCTTGTATCAGCGGTTCATGCTGCTGCTGGTGGTTTAATGGTGTGGAGGATATTTTCTCGGCACACTTTGGGCCCCTTAGTACCAACTGAACATTGTTTAAATGCCACAGCTTACCTGAGTATTGTTTCTGACCATGTCCATCCCTTTATGACCACATAAATGTACCCATCTTCTGATGGCTGCTTCCAGCAGGATAACACACCATGTCACAAAGCTCAAATCATCTCAAACTGGTTTCTTGAACATGACGAGTTCACTGTACTCGGATGGCCTCCACAGTCACCAGATCTCAATCCAATAGAGCACCTTTGGGATGTGGTGGAATGGGAGATTCACATCATGGATGTGCAGCTGACAAATCTGCAGCAACTGTGTGATACGATGTCAATATGGACCAAAATCTCTGAGTAATGTTTCCAGCACCTTGAATCTATGTAGTGAAGAATTAAGGCAGTTCTGAAGGCAAAAGGGGATCCAACCCATTACTAGCACCTGACACTTTATTAGGCACACATGCCTAATAAAGTGTCAGGTGAGTGTACACTAAAGAATTTAAGGGAAAAATTTGTACATTGGTGCTGCAGTTCGAAAATGCAGAAGACTTAACTGCCACCACACTAATGGCAAGTAAAAATACATTTTTCATGCAGGCCCTCACCAGATTACACCATGCATCTTGTGCTGCTTTCACATGACAGCAAAATAACAATCTTTAATGAATTTTACATTTAATTATCCTCTCTATTAAATAAGACATGAAATTTATCAAATAGATCACTGTAGATACAAAAGACCGTAAATGAAGCAATTGACTTGACAGTTTTTAAAAGATGATACCCAGAGTTTCCAGGAGGAGTGATTTGTTTTCAGTATACAAAGCCCCGTTTATTGGTTGATTTGTATGGACACTTCTGCACCTTGTATGTTTAGGTGCAAGTAGGGATGATCAGAAGCATACAGGATATTCAGTTTCATTGTATAGAAGGCTATTAGAAGAAATCAATTGTTTTCTGTAAAGAGTTCACAGGCAACAATTAAACGATCAATTGAAAATATCAGAATTTTAGAACCTGTAGTTAAGATCTCTTATTTATATGCAATCAGCCATACTGTGCTGTGATATATGTTTATTGTAAGTGTGTAAAAAAAGGCATCCATTTAACTAATTTAATTAAACTATAGACCACAGACAGTTATATTCAAGATCTGTCATTTCAACTCTCACTTTAGCTGTAGTTGTTGCTAAAGTGCATTAATGCAATTTGCCTCTAATATTACTTCACAAGAAGGGAGATTGGATTTCTTATGAAATGTAAATTTACTTTAAAATGGGCATTATTTACCATTGAAAACATATTTGTGTTGCTCTCTGTTAAATATTTAGGCTGTAATACAATAATATTTATGTTAGTCTGCTACGTGACTCAATTTTTATCCTCAAACAAACTGGCCTGGCTCTTTTCTCTCCATTAAATTGTCTGTTGCTGATGTGGCTCTTATTGATGCTCAAACCAGCTTCAACTGATACTGCAGCCCTCCTTCTAATGATGCACTGTACTCTTCCTGCTCTTCCTAGCGCACTGGGTATGCTTTACAAAAACTCTGTGAAACCTACAAGTTTGCTCTCATTGCAAGAAATTAGAGGTCAGCATGTCATTGTTGTTTGGATTCTCTGACAGGACTAAATTGATTTTATAAGAGAGGGTTTGATACAGTAACTGATGAAGAGTTAATCTTCCCTTAGGGCCATCAACAAATGTGTGCAATTAGTCGGGTTTTAAATCTTTGTATCAAATCATGATTCACTGCGGTCCCTGCTGAATTCTTCTCATTTACTGCAGTTTGATTTTTGTTTTCTTTTTTTTTTTTTATAGACAATGTGGCTGTTATTGCCCACAATATGTTTTTCTCTATTAGAGTTTAGACAAGAAGGCTTAAGATAGGTTGATAGGGAAGACAAGCTAAGCTCCTCCACACAATGAATCATTCACCTAATTTCTTCACTGATCAGGAAAATATACAAACATACACACTTCTGGGTTTAATGAGCATGAAAGATGCAATGATGGACATCATGTATTAACCCATTATTGGCGATTATCGTTAATCTTTTTAACCAGTTCAGGATAAAACAAATGAAATAAAAAATGTTCCTCACTGGCTCTGATGCAGCCTCGTCACTGCCTGTAGTCACCACTCTGTGGTCTCTGTGATCTGATTTGGTACAACATCACAAGTATTAGGCTGTCAACTCTGAAGGCTGTGGTGCCACACAGGAACGCATTTGCAAGTGGTGAGAGAGCAGAGCTGTGTTTTGAAGGCAAGGTAGCACATATTGACAAATTTGCCATTAATACCACAATCTTATGATCTATTTCTTTGATGAAAAGTGTGCCTGGTTTCCCAGTTACACTTAAAATGCCAAAAATAATGAATTTTGTGGCAGTGATAGTCAGTTAACTGTAATTAAATAACCGTAGACAGCATAAAAGATGGACATAGCTTCTGGGTCTGGCAAGTGACACCGACGTGGAAGTGCTTTAAACCTGCATTCTTTTCAGTGGCCACCATGGGGTGATAGCTGTGGTTGCAAAAAGACTTCCGGTTCGATAGAAGTCTATGGGAAAACAACCTTCAGATTTGTCTTCTGTAAACACTTTCCTGATGAGATTATAGGCACAGTCAGCCATTTCGGGTCATAAAATATTTTGTCCATTTTGTAAATTTTGATCATACTATGTCTCAGAAAGGAGGATTATCCAGGGTATGCTCATTGGCTAACAACTTGTGATTGACAGTTTATTAGCCAGTGAGTGTGCCATTTCACAGTTAGATCTGCCTCTGTTTTACCACATCCGATTTCAAAACGCCAAGATGGAGACAGCAAATATGCTCCAAGGGTGATGTCATGGTACCTACATCTATGTCTATGGTCATTTAATTACATTCTAGTCAGGACCACTTAAGTCAAAGAAATGCTTTAACCCAGCAGTATGTCTATATATACCAGTATGGCTATATATAGCCATACTGCTGTGGGACCTTCTGTGTGCATACGTGGAAACCCTGAGCAGGAAGAGCAGCAGCAAAGACCTCTTGAGTACAGAACATGTCAGGCTTCAATTACAACAAACATGACTGTGATTACATCAGATGCAGCATGAAAAAGTGGCCCTGGGGGGGAGGAGGGTTGCAAAGCAGCTTGCAGAGGAAGCAGCAAGGGTAGGCAAGGTAAAGCAGCTTAAATAGCATGCTCTTTATGAGATTGAATCCATAGAAGCCTATCAACTGACCCATCAGCTGATGGTGTAGGCAAGCATTGAGACTTTTGACTTTTTGGACTGTCTGGACTAATGGTTTGTTCAGTTTTATTTGTATAGCAATAACATAAATAAACAAAGACATTTCAAAAAAGTTTGATTTTGGACTTTTTGTTGCTTATGTGTTATTGTCCCCTTGTTATGGATAGATTAAATTTTTAGGCCATAGTTTGCCCACAGAAGAGAAGAAGTCAGTGTGTTTGTATGACGTGGCTCTCTACAGGACAACATAACCTATTCTGATGTACTCAAGATCAAGATCCTGACATGATGTTTTTTAAGTGAACCCCTGAGTACTGCTTTTTCTCCCTGTACAGCACAGCACTCAGCTCTGCTTTCTGTCCTACATCCGTGGACAGCCACCCACCTTCTCAGTTTCTGAGACCCAATTTGTACCAATTTATGATAAAAATGTTTTCAACAAAACAAGGTTTGACTTTTCTTGCCCAGTGAAACCACAAACACTCATGTGGCCAGTGTAACCTTGGTATTATAACGGTAATCTATAATAGCTTTCCTTAATAATATGATAGTGTTGTGTAAAAGCCACCGTGTGGGTTTTGCTCCAATAATCCACTGTTCTAAATGTCAGTCCACGGCTCTAGGCGAACATTATGCTGATTACAGCAACCATCATTTCTGAACAGCTCCCCATGCCCAGCAGACACACCTTGAATGTTGTTTGTTTGTGTGTGTGTTTGTTTTTGGCTTGGAATTTACTGTTCAAGTATAGTTCTTGGCAAAATGTACTTGATTAGGTGCTTTCACAGTCATTTTATCTGACATAGTGACTTATTAGGATGTATGTTGCTTATCAAGCTGTGTGTGTGTGTGGGCTGTGTGTGTACCTTCTTTATCTGAGCGCTTTTGTGCATCAGGTGTATAGATAATTGCAGTGTGCAAGTCTATTTGTGTATGCGAATTGGCTTTTAGACCAGCTGCTTTCAACACACCCAACTTAATCACAGCTGAAAGAGTTTTGTACCCTTCGGCTCCTCCCCATCTCAATCCTCTCTGCCTCTTTCTTTCTCTGTCTCCATTAGGGATGCGCCTGGCGATTAATTTCCTTTGTCAATTAAACAGGAGAAATTTAGAATAATCAACTAGTCTAATAATAAGAAAACACTCAGAAAAGAGTCAAAATCATCCACAATTTTAAGTGCAAGGTTAATCATTATCCAAACAAATATTCTGTGCATATTTAAGAGCTGCTTGAAACTTTTAATCACATTTTTCAACATCTAATTCGTATTTTGAATGCAGCTGAAATCTGTGACACTTTGCAGCATGTGTAACACTGCATACGTGATGTCCTGTTGGTTTGCCATTAGCGGTGCTAACACCAGCAGGGTTCTTTTTTTACAGGTGATGTCCACATGCCTGTGCTGACTGTGGTAATGCATTTCTCCGACTGACTGGTTATAATACCCCTAAGTTGCATATTTATGGTGACTCAGCCTACATTTTCATTTTCTGTTAGGGGTGGGGGAAGAAGTGGATACAGCATAGTATCTCGATATTATATCGATACCAGGACACCAAATATCAGTGTTTTATTATATAAATTGCAAATACAAATACAAAAATCAGTTTTTTTTTAGTCCACCAGGTGGTGTTGCTGAGTTTTTTCTAGTGAGGTCAGCGAAAGTGACGGTCAGTGTGTGGGAAGAAGTTGGTAAAACAAAGATGGGGGCATCGGAGAAGGAAATCAGAAAAGCACCGTCCATCCATCCATTTTCTCCCGCTTATCCTATTCAGGGTTGCAGGTGGGGGCTGGAGCCTATCCCAGTCTACATAGGGCGAAAGGTGCGGTACACCCTGGACAGGCCACCAGTCTGTTGCAGGCTGGCGACTGGAGAGACAGACAACCATTCACGCTCACATTCACACCTATGGCCAATTTAGAATTACCAATTAACCTAACCCCACTAACTGGATGTCTTTGGACTGTGGTAGGAAGCCGGAGTACCCAGAGAGAACCCACACAGACACGGGGAGAATATGCAAACTCCACACAGATGGTGGATTCGAACTCAGGACCTTCTTGCTGTGAGGCAACAGTGCTAACCACCACACCACCGTGCTACCCAGAAAAAGCACCGTCTGCATTTAAAACAAACATATGATATTGTTTTGGATTTATTTATTTTTTTAACAAGGATTGGAACAAAGAAGGTGAATTTGACGCATGAGATTTGCAAGGAGTGTCTCATGAAAGTAAAATACTCTGGGAATACTACGAGCATGAGGGCTCATCTCATGCACCGCCATCCTGAGATGATGTTAGCCAAGGACGGCAGAGCTAACATTAAATCAGCTCAACTGAAAAACCAACACACGCATAGCTTGCCAAAGCTACCTCCCAGTTCAGAGTGAGATAATAAAATAACACAATTCATCACCTACTTTATATGCAAACACCTGCGTCCATACAACGGTGTAGAAAAGGAGGGCTTTTGTTACATAACTTAAGACACTGGAACCCTGGTATGTGACACCGTTGCAAAGTTTTTTCATGGACACAGCTGTACCCAGGCTCTACAGAGAAGTGAAGTGTAAAGATGAGGAAAGTTTGAGTACAGCTGAAAGGGTTGGATTAATATTCAGCTGCTGGACATCATGGGCTGTGGATTCATGTGTGATCATAATAGCTGATTATCTTAAAGAGGACAGGTTACTACCGTCTCACTGTTCAAAATACCTGTAATAGTAGAGTCCCCACATGCTTGCATTCAGTTATGCTCGACTAGACTGTAATACAAGCAGTTCAGTTTGTGGGGCGCATGCAACATTTATGACAGGTTTTAATAACAGTGTTGGTCAGTCTGACAATCCTTTTCTGCAGCGATAAAAAGGACTGAAGTGAAAGGAACAGACTGTGAACAGAATTTGACAAAGGTTATCCTTTGGGAACACAATTTGCATTTCAAAAAAGGTGATAAATCATAATATACATATATTATGATTGCAATACTTTTTTTGCATATCACAAAATGTTTAAAATCGTAATAATATCAGATCGTAAGTTAAGTATCATGATAGTGTCGTATTGTGGGGTCTCTGGTGATTCCCACCTCTGTTTTCTTTATCAAAATTCTGCAAAGCAGCGTTGATTGAGATATCTTCTGACTGGCTTTCCCACCTTGCTGGGTTACAACATCTGGGCACGTAGAGGTGGGTGTGTGCTGTCTGCCTGTGTTTCAGCCCCATCTTAGACCTAACAGTTAACCCTCTGAGGTCTAAGTCATAATAGGTGCTAACCCTAACCCTGTATTTTGCAGAAAGGCAAAACTGACTTTTTTGGAAAATATTTAATAGTTTTTTATGTGTGCGAGTTAGAGTAATTATATTTTCTTTATTCCATGATTGCCAAGACTAGGGAGAACAAAATTACATATTCTGATTACCTAGGGTTGGAGTCAGGATTAGGGTTAGGGTTGGGGTCATCACCAGTGACCACTTAGACATCGGAGGGTTAACCACTACTGCACATTAATAAGATATGAATAATTATTTAGTATTTCTGGTGCAGACTAATTAGGTTAGCAACGTTTAATAGTCTAGTTGACTAATCGGGCACATCTCTATCACACATTTCTTTCCTTCTCCTTCTCTATTTTCACCTCATGGTCATCCTGTTCGTGCCTACTTTAAATCTAATTAGCTGGTATCATGGATGTATTAGGCTTGTATAATGAAACAGCTGGTCCTTTGTTTCTTTTCACACAAGCACAAATTCACACTCACACAAGCAAAGCAGACAGTAGACACAAACCTATATTATCATAAATGAATAGTGAGCGAGAAGGAGGAAGGCTGGATACGTTTTGTTTGTTGGCGAAGGAACAATACTGTATTTGTATTTTCTATTTGTTCGGATTTGTTTGGATTCTTCTATTTCCCTGCAGCAGAGACTCAACACAAAGACAAACATACTGAGCTAATGTATCCCAAAAATTAAGATAACTCATGAATAAACCAGCTGTGAGCAACAGCAGATTATAGCAGCTATCAAAGATATACAGCCACACAAACACAGGTATACAACACATCCTACGCACATAGGGGTTTAAGAGAACTGTATATAGGTACACTTGAATGAAGAAAAACAGTTTTATTTCTTTAGTTTTTCAGTTTTCTGCAGCACAATTCTGCTGAAACAGTGCATTGTGTTGCACATACACACATGCTTTTATAGGACGACACACACACACACACACACACACACACACACGAAAAGCTAACTGAACACAACACCCACTAACCAAGAACAGGTTTATGCGCTGACCGAGCAAGATGCAAGTTTAGGTGGTCAGTGATTTTCTCATGTTAGCACAATAGAAACTGCATTCATTTTTCTGTCAGAACAAATGCACACATCTATCTAAAATGTTGTGACGTGTGAGACAGAAAGAGTCAGTGTGTTCCCGAGCATTTGCGGTTTAGTCTTCCAGTAGTTTCCAAATTTTATGGAGATTTGAATAACTCTTTTCATTTTCCCTCTCTTCCTCATGCCCTCTCTCCATTCCTGGACTGACTGTGTCTTTCCATATTGTCAGGCCCCCCCACCCCCCACCCCATGGTGTCACATTACATTCAGTCTGCAGAAACTTTCATTTTTTTTATTTCTCCCACTCCCCTCTTTTGTCCTGTCACTTGGCTCCCCCTTCCCATCTCCTGTCCCCATTTCCTTCCTTTTAATCTTACTTCTCGATGTCCCTCTTTCCCTCTGGCTCCATACAAGGGAAAGTGGGTGGCAGCCCATCCCAGAGGGGGGATCCACTAACTACACCCTTTGGCACCAGCTGTCTGTGTAAGGCCCAATGTATGTGCACTCTTGCATGGCTTCGGGTGACGTCTTTTTTTCCTCTTGTGTGTGTTTGAGAGGGGAAAAAAAAAACAAAAACGAGTGAGTCACAAGAGAGGGTGGTTGGTGAATGTGGTCGGTAACTCTATCTTGGACGACATGCAGCTAAAAGCATTAGGTTATAACAACTGCCAGGCCTGGCAGCATTTGACAGGGCTTTGGGCAAGGATAGAAGGACAAATGGGGTGTGGTGCCTTACAGCTGTATGTGTGTGTGTGTGTGTGTGTGTGTATTTGTAGCCCATTCTATGAACACCAGTCCCTGTGTGAGCACTTAGTGATTATGGTGGCCCAGAGTTGTTAATTTGTGTAATCAGTGTTTAATTGGCATTGAGGAAAACACATTAATCAGACCAGAATAAGTCTCCGTCTTTTTTGCGCTTTTCATTAGTCAGCTTCAATCAGCCAATCGCAAGCAGCCTAGGAGCCTGGCACTCTGGGTTATAATCACAGATCTCACCAGAGCACAAGGGTGGCAACTTACTGGTCTCACCATGTGGTCAGAGTGCCACTTTTTTACATAATAATTAAAGCGCCAAAGCCTGTGTTTGAATGTTCCTGCGTGTGTTATTTACTCACTCATCACCAATAATTTGATAAGGAAATTTGCACATCGCTTGTGCTGTATGTTCGTGTGTGTGTGAGAGTAGTGTGTCTAAAGTATGAAGCTGTAAGCTCTCCAGTGTATGAGAGCATGTGTTCACGAGTGGGTTTTATCTTTCGCTGATCACTTTTGTGCAGACATTTGCTGCATCTGTTCGAGCGCTTTTGTGTAGATATGGGCTACATCAATAAATGTATCTGATCCTCTGCAGAGAGAACACACACATGCACACACACAAAATGAAAACAGGCAGGCTATCAAAACCTTAAACCCACAGCAGCAGGAGCGATGGCATATTAGATTTCTATAAGCTGGGCATAAGCCTTGTCCTAACTTTTCTCAGTCTGGAACTTTTATTCTGTTGCTGGCTCACAAACAACACTCTCAAATGTTTACTCTTACCCAAAGACCCAGACAAAAAAGTACATTACACATAATATTATATGGTTAGGATTTAATATTCTAAGAAGAGAGCTTGGTGAATTAATTGACTGAAACTCTTAACAGTTCCTCAGCACAACTCCATTCAGGCATGAATATATTTAATATAATCTAATTTTACGTGGTGTGAATTTTTGTGTGCATCTGTCCATAAAACTTTTATTGTTACTGAGGGCTAGGGATGAACATTTCAAGCAAAAATACTATTTGATTTTCACTGGGAACTATTTGAGTATTATTCAAAGATCATGTCTCACCCCAGACTGGTCACAAAAGACTGTAAATAGTTGTGGCAAACTAGTGGCATGCTAGCTTTACATGGAGGAGTTTGCGCTGGACTAGGGATTTTACCAGAACCAATACATATACCTTTCAATACAAAAGTTCTACTACTTTTAGTAGTACTTACCTAGTTTTTATTTATTTTTAAAAAAAATACTAGGTACTGTAGGCAGAGTATGTACTGAGGCTGCAGTTCTTCCAGAAACTGAAGGGGGCAGCATACGCCTTGAAGTGTTCTCTTCTCTCCTTATATACTGAAGAAGAAGAAGAAGGATGCCCACAAGCACAGAAAAAAACTACGTGTGGAATATTGTGATTAGTGCAGCTGCCACGATAGCTCCGCACTGACTCTTTGATAAGAAAGGCAGTAAGAGTCGGGTATAGCATTGTGAAATCAACTATATCCCATAGGCTAAATGCTTGCAATGGCTAGCATTATATAAATGCTAAAGCTAATGTACTTTAACTAAAGTTATACCTCGTAGTAATGTTAGTAGGCCACTGGGCAGCCATCCTAACATTTCCATCTGTGTCCTGTCAACAAAATATAATGTTAACATTTTAAACTGCCACCTTGTGGCAGTAGCAGTGCCTTACATCCTTGGAGGCACTGCTGAAAAAAAAAAAGTGTAAATATAAATATTTAGACGAAAAACAGCTGAACTGATTGTTGTTGTTTGTTTCCTATAACTTAACGACTATTTAAAAATTAAAAAAACAACACCAATCCCAGCTGAAGGGTCACTGCTGCTGTAGTGCCATTCGTTTCAAGAACAAGATACAATACTTTAACATGCTTACATCTGAAAACTGCACAGTACAGAAGTTATTTTATAATATTTGACATGCAACATTAACACGTGTGATTTGCTGTTGCACAAATGCTGCTTAACCTGTTTTAAAACAGACCACAAGCGTCTAGGTAATGCCAGATAAACTAGCCAAATTTGCACTGAATGGGAATCTTAATAAACACAATGGACTCTGCTTAAATGGTGTTCTCTCTCTGAATGTGTTGCTAGAGTTTACACTTTAAGTATCTCCATTAGAAGTGCAGATGTTTATCCTTTAAACTGTCTTTTCTTTAAAACTTTTAATTGGTTTGTGTTGATGTTGTGGTTAATTGTTGTTGAGAGCACTTACTGGATTCAGCCCGGGTCCCTACCCTGCCCACCCGCTTTTATTGACCACTACAGTCTTTCTGCAGCTTGTCAAAAATGAGAAAAAAGCTCTGCCATCCCCAAATTGATTAAGAGGAGACAATGGTAAGATTAAGAGAAGACTGTCATAAGTGTGCCATTTCTACTCTAATACTGTAAATCCTCCCCTTTGCCCACTCAACAGCAACCCACAGACAAAAACTCAAACTAGGCCAGCAGGATCAGTGGGGAGTATTTGCTAAGAGGTTCTTATTTGCTAAAATTTTAGATTGGACATTTAAGCTTAGGCAGGTCTTATTGTTAAGTCTTATTGTTAAGATGGGTAAGCTTTGAGTGAAAAAAAAAGTCAGCAGCCAGTTTCAGAGTTTGCAGTTTTGTTGACTGAGCCATACAAGAGAAAATGATTTGGGTTTTTAGCAATGCAGCTTAACGTTTCTGTTCTCCACCAAGATGATGGACATATCATAAGAGCACAATGTTGTCTCTTGATACTTATAATTAGACCTGGGATTGGATTGGACTGCTCTCATACAAGACAGTGTAGCAAAACCATTGTGAAACTTTGAAAGGAAAATAAATAAGGTTGAGTGAAGATGCTGGAAAAATTGAGTTTTAATGTGCCTCCAGAGGGGCTGGGAGTCAGGTGGGGTGTACTTTCTGCTTGACAATAAATACTCAATAGGACAATGGCTAATCCGCACAGGTGTTAGAAATCGTATCTGACAGGTGAGAGTCTGAAGGCATGCAACATAACCAGCAATATGAACCTTTATGTGAAGAGCTTTGCTTTGTGTTTGAATCTGGATCGGTGTGACATGGTCTGCTGACCAATATATAATTAGACTTCAGCTAAGGAGGGTGAAGCAGCACCTGATTAGTTTATCTCTCAGGATTGAATGATTTCTTTGATGTCTGACACTCCCAAAGCTGGTTTTCTGATTTTAGTACTGGCTAATCATATAATAACCTTAAATCATCAAGAGAGTTATCTGGTGAAATAGAAAGCAGCTCTGATCTGTTGGTGAGTAAACAGAGTTTATAAAAATTGTGAGGATTTTATACTTAAGGATGGTAGTAAATCTGACTTTATGCACACTACAAAAGCACCTCAGAGCTGCACTTTCCTATTACTGAAGCAATGCCACTGTGAAATCATATCTTCATCTTTTCCTTGTGTATGTTGGATTCATTACCTAAACTTACATGCTGCCTTAGTCTTGAGGATCAATGCTGAGAAGTCATAGTTCTCAGTGATGTGAAAGGCGCGGAGATCACAAGGTTAAAAGGCCATTCTAACTGCAGCGTAGACCTGTCAGTATCCAGGGTGTTTCATGCCACAAATATTCTTTGAAAAGAGGAAAAGCAAAGATATGTAAACTGTACATTCTCGGACACTTGCGATCTATATACAGCATCTGCTGCAGTATTTCAAGTGTTTCTGCACGGGGGGAAAACCCATTATTTCCAATGTCAGCCGAAATGACCCACCACTGACAACCTGGGTTGCTGTGGAGAAAGAGGGATTGGTGCGATTTGGCCTCTGCGGTTGTATGGCAGGGTTAGAAGTGTGCTCACATGCAGTGCTTTCCAGCAGCTGTGAACAAGCAGAGTGGCTAGTCTTTAGTGGATCTGACTGGACCAGTTGGCATTTTGGCTAAACACACCTGGTAAAAATAACAGGTAAGCAGCTGGGAGAAAGCCTCGTTTTCCTCTCCAGGTGGGGGTTCCTATATTTACCAGACTTAATTACAGTACCTTGTTTTACTTTACAGAACCGTACAATATTGTGTTCCTCTCATACTACTTGTTATGGCACTGACTCACATGATTAGTCGAGCTTTAACTATCTTTAATTTAGTCTGGATTTGTGTGTATCCATGTGTGCGTTTTGGCCTGCTTGTTAGCACAGTGCAAGAACCAGAGAGCACTTTTTAATTACAGCTCTCAGATAATTTAGAGAGGAGGGGAAAGAGTGCAGGAGGGAGAAAGAAAGTCGTGGAGGAGGGTTAGTTTAATCTCACAGTTCGTTTCACTCAATGCTTTTGGTTTTATACTTCCTTTTAAAGACATAAATCACTGATCATCCTAGAGAAAGGCTGAGAGAGTGTGTGTTAGATTAACAGCAGTGGTTATATAATCATGTAATCAGATTATAAGTACATTAGCCATAGTTTTCCTTTCCCTCATAAAGAGGTAGAAGCAGGAAGGAGTAGATGGGGGCCTTGCAGACGACCGACCGTAGATATGCATAAACAAATTGGGTCACGGTAGCATGTTTGTTTCTGTGTGCGTATGAATGTGTGATTACGCCTGAAGTGAACGAATATTTATGTTTATTTTTTAAGTACATCTGCTCTCAGTGACTTTGCAGTGTTTACCAGCTGCTCACAGTTCGGGTATCTATAAAGAATTAATTCATTTTGGCCCATTTATGTCGGACTGTATAATCTTAATATTACACTGCTGTCTGTGTCTGTGTACATGTGTATGTATGTGTGTGTGTATTTATCTGCATAATTTGTGATACATCAAGTGTTTACAGGAAAAAGGAAACTGTTGATAATTTCTTCTCTCCTTAATTTAAAAGAAGTCTCACAGGAAATTGTGTAAAAAGGAGCAGCAGAAAACAGGAAAGAATCTTGAATAAAGCTTTCCGATGTTTTTTTTTTTCACACTGAAAAGGAATAATACATGGAGAACTTTGCTTTTCCTGCCTGATAAGTAATTCCCTAATAGGAAGGCTATAATTTCTGGAGATAAGTAAACCTTGAAACTGCACTTCTGTTTGAACTCTTCCATCTGCCCATATGGAAAATTGTATTCCACAACATGCTTTAAGGAGAAAGAAAGAATTAGAAAGTCGTTTTCATTTAAAACTTTTTCCTATATTCACGGAGGAGCAAGTGGATGATAGAAGAGTCAAGAGATCTGAAAGCAGAGGGAGAACGCTGCTTTGTGTTGCAATCCAGTGTAGGCAGCAGGACTTTATAAATAGACACGGATATGCATCATTCACTTCAGGCTGTATTCTGGTCTTTTCATGTACGTATGATTTGTGGGTAGAATTCTGATTGTTATGGAAAGGGTCTATTCTGAGGTTTTGGTTGTGAGTGTGCATATATTGGGAGAGGGGAATATCTATGAGAGTGCGTGTCTTCACACCTTGGCCACAAACAGGAGTGTTAAAACCTCTCTGGCAGTGTGTGCAGACAGCATTTGCACCCCACTCCCCTCCATCCATCCATCTCCTTGTACCACTCACTCCATCGTAGAGGACATGTTCTGAGACATTTACACCCTGACATCCCCACCATCCCCAACCCCCACGACGCCTGTTTTTTCCCACCCTTTCCTCTGTTCTCTCATTTTCCAACATGCTTTTAGACGCCTCACATAACTCCCACCTCATCCACCACCCCGTTTCCTCTTCTTCCGCCTCCTCTGCTGTCGATCCCTCCTTCCCTCCTGGGTTCAGGTGTGTCTAATCAATGTCTAAGCTGTTTAATCCCCTCTAGAATGCTGCGCTGCCGTTAGTGTGTCTGAGAGGGTCTGTGTATGCGTGTCTGCTTGATTGTGGTGTCCTTGTAGTTAATACAGACACAGAATGAAAATAAGGGAAGTCAAGGTAAGAAATGCCGAGGGTAGAAGTGCCGTAACCTCGACAAAGAACCGCTGTGAATGCATTTGCGTGCATGGTGATTAATTTGCCTGCAAATGTCCTGAGAAAACAGAAAAATGTTTTCCAGTAGGAGTGCATAGTTGGACCTTGGATTATTTATTTACACTTGATTTTGACAATACGATGCCCAATTCAAATTAATTTCCACTTCAATTTAATGTTGACTCATCTCACATTTTGTATTACATTTTTTAAATATGGTTTATTAACATTTTAAAAGAGAATTAAGATGTTCTTTGTTAATTCAATAACAAGTCAGGAACAATTTTCCACCAAAATCTTGCCAACTGGGTATGGCTTACATAGGTTAGGCTCACCGCCACAGTGTGGTATTTTCAGTAATGTTACATGAGCAAATTTTCAGTTTAGTGTTTTCCACCAATAGTTTACTTGGGGTGGACACAAGAGAAATTTGGTGACCAGGCCAGTGTTTCCCCAAAAATGTATTTGTGGTGGCCTGACACAATAACCGCACTAACCACCACAAACTGATTTTCTGTTGTTTTACTACTTAAAATCAGTAAACCTTATTTCACTGTAGAGCGGAGTACATCACACTCACTTTGCTGACTCTCTCTCTCTCACACAAACACACAAGATGAAAACAGACGTGTCTGTAAGTAGCTCCTCATCTCTGTGCACACTATCTCAATCAAAACGTGCAGGAGGAAGGGTTGTTGACTTTTTCAAGCAGAGATAACAGCTAGCCCAGTTCCTGAACTGAATGAATCTGAAGTTTACACAAAATTGCACAATCCCACCGATGCATTTTAATCTCATTATGCTATGTTTTAGTTCAAATTTAGGACCCAAATACAGAACATACAAGGCACTTATAAAGAGCAAAAAGCAAGCTTTAATGAAAATGTATGAGAAAAGTAAAGTCACAATGTCCAAAACAAGGAATCCCAAACAGAAAACCAGGCACAAAGAACAAAGGCTAACAATCTAACCGAAACAGGAGAAGACTATTTATACAGTCAGGGCTAACTGGTAACAAGACACAGGTGGAAACAGTTACGGCATTCAAAAGTCAGGAAGACAAAGATGGGAAGTAAAACTACAGGAGACACACAAGGAAAACCAATTACCAAAGCAAAGCAGCATGAGAATACAACTGAGAAGGGAGAGAACACCAGAGGAACAGTAGAAGAAGACAGACGCAGGGAAGAGGTAAACTCTAACAGACACAAAGAAGGATATTAATTAAATAAACAGAAACCAGAACTCAAATACTTAATAGAAACACCATGACAGAAAATTAGTGTATGTTCTTGATGCTGTCAGTGTCAGACACAAGTCTGTGAATAAGTTATTAATTGCAAGTGTAAGGAGGCAAGCTAGTAAAGGGACCGGCATGATTGTACGTTGGTCCTACGCAAAGCCTACGGCCAGCTTTGCAGATGTTGTAGCAGTGTAGTGTCACCAGGGCGCAGTGTCAAATATGTAGAACAACCGCTCTTTGAATTACTCTTGTTTGTGCTGTTGTTGGTCGTTCAGCCTGCCACGGAGAATCCAGAGGCAAAACGTACAAAGAGTGTCTTTGTAGTGAAGTGAAACTGAGTGTGTCCACTCAGTTTGTGCTTCCTTTGCTGCTTTTTTGATCTTTGATGGGGTTTTTTTTCGCACTTCACCCCTTCGTGATGAACTCCACTGTTGGCTCCCTTTCCTCTTCAGGTGAAGCTTTCGACCGTCATCATCACCACCGTTGGGCTACTCAGTGTTGCAACCTACATGTCTGTATAGGTTGCATAACCAGAGTCTTTCACTCTTTGTAGCCAAATGCCAATGCTAACGGACACAAACGCGCTGCCACGAATTCCGCTTAATAACTTTACGTTAACGTTAGAGTACAGCTGTTTTACAGAGGTTACAATGCCATACATAGCTGCTAGTTGTACATCTAAGTAATGTTAATTGTTAAACTCTGATGTGAACTGTGAATAAATATTTTATGGCTCATGTTTGTCTGTTAGTGCGAATTCCTTCACAATACACCAAAATTCATCCAAATTCAGCATTCCCATATTGGCTGACGGAGCCAACATGGAGCCAGTAAAATCACCATGTGGCCACCATTATAGATCAAGAGATGGAAAGGCTTTGCAACATCTCTGAAGCAGCAGGTTAAGGCTGTATATGGCTCAAGGGTTTTGTAGTTCTAACAGCTAAATTTGTAGTCTCCTAAGCCAAGTCAGCGATGACACCATCCAATGCCTCAACAACCGCTTTATATGGATCCAAATGCTTTTTACTGATTTATTAATCTTTCTCTTACTCCTCTGTGTGTGTGTGTGTGTGTGTGTGTGTGTGTGTGTGCTCCAAAAGCCCAGGGCAGAGTACAAGCTCATATGTGCTTAACTCTGGTCTCAGTTCAACTCTACTGGATTAGCTCCTGTCCTGTCCTCTCGTCACCCCTTCCCCTCCTTCTCCTCCATCCTAACACTTTCTCTTAGCTGGGGCCACATCTGTTTCTGTTGCTATTCGTATGTATTTATTCACACTCGCTGCAGCAAACAGATTTTTCTCTCTTCCTTTCCACCAGTGTTTTTGCTCTCTTCCTTTTCCTCTCTCTCTCTCTCTCTCTCTCTGACATATGGCAGTGTGATATCCACAGCCGCAAGGCTCTAATTTATTTAGCTAACGATTTACACCACCTCCCTGAATACAGAATGAAGGTCTAGTCTCTCTGTCTTTTCCTCCTCTCCCTCTCTCCGTCTGTCCCCTTCTGTCTAGAGCTGTCTCCCTGCCTCACCTGTTGTTCCACACATGTAAACGAGCACACGTACGCACACACACAGACCAGGCGCACACTCTCTTGTTTAATTTAATTAAGCAGGGCCATGTTTTTTCAGGCAGGCTGTAAATACTGAGACTGTATTAGTGGAATGAACTTTCTTTCTGCGAGTGTGTCGGAGTCTTCATATACTGATGCTGATGAGTTAAAAATGTTTGTGTCCTTACAGACATGTATGTATAATTTGGTCAGCTTTGTGTGTCAGATGTTAATTACTACAGGATTTTGTGCCGGTTGCATGATTCAACTAATGAATCCAACATGATATCTGACTACAGGAGTTTCCATAAAGGAT
>VUQI01059676.1:27500-42077 GCA_015106735.1 Paratilapia polleni
ATCTGCAACCTTGTTGTGAGAGATTTGCATCAGAACTGGTTTTGACCGTGTTTCTAAATAATAGAATGTTAATGATAGAATGAATTGAATAGATTAGATAAGGTGTAATGCAGTCACACATTATTCTCAGAAAACCAGCTGAAGAAAGAAGGGCTGGTTTGACCCTGAAATGTTAGAGTTTAACTCTATGTATGTTTGTTCTGCTTATTCATTAAGCAGTGGTATGTTAATTTTCTCTTCTTAGGGACCCCCTTCAGACATGCAGAGAGCTCTAAATGTTGCTTTTGTGAACGTGAAATTAGAACTATAACAAATGTTTGGTGTCTCTGTGTTAATTTCTTTTTCTTGTTTTTAAAAATATGATTGTTTGTCATATACACAGTTTCAGAGTAAGTGCGAACTGAAGTAAAATGGGAAATATGAGTGCTGAGAGCACAATGGATCGGTAGCAGTCCAGCAGGGTCAGGGAAGCAAACCTAATTAGATATTGGCTGAACGTGGCATGGAGAGCTCCGATTTTACTCTGCCTCAACATCCTTCATAGTCATTATAAACTCACCACAGGAGACCAGCTGTTATGGCTGACAGTTCTACAATGGCCTCGTTCTGTGTGTGCCGAGGTTCAGATAGCGTGTAAATGTTAGAGAGTTTAAAAGAGCTTGGCTACTTACGCACACACCCTGACTCCCCTGTGATGTAAAATTGAAAACTGTGATTCATGCAAAGGCTTTCAGACTTTCTCTGTCTCTCACGTTCTCCCTGTGTCTGTCTGTCCTTCTCTCTCTCCGGCTTGCCCTCGCACATGGCTTGCCGCGAAGATGGAAATGAATACCCGCACTCTCATGAAAAGCTGTGAACTTCAGTCATTTTTCAGTCTCTCTCCTGCAACTCTTTAGTAGACTATAGGTCCATGTCTTGCAGCCCTGGGGCGCTTTTTATAGTTTTAATCCTGCGTTGCTTTGTGTGTGTAGGCAGTTTGTGTCTATTTGTTTTCAGTTTGCCTCTCTCCTCCTTTGTATGTACGTGTGTATGTGTGTGTGCGCACACTCCAGGGGGACTGCTATCTGATCCATTGAGATGAATGGCCTGTCTGTATCTCCTCTATACAGCTGACACTATCAAATAGCTGCTGCCTTTCTCTCTCTTTTAGCCCCTCTCTCTTTCTCTCCTTCGCCTAACCCTGTTGCCCATTGGTCTCCCCTTACACTATTGCACCCTCATTTGTTGTTTACAAGTAGAGCGAAGGATGACTGGCATTTTATCTTGCAGACGAGAGGAACAACAAAGATAGAGGAGACAGAAAAATAGAACCAGAGAGCGTGATTCAAAGACGAAGAGGTGGAGGAAGCCTCTCTGTCTGCTAGCATCTGTTACTGCAGGGCATAGACAGAGAGGTGGCGTGTGTGTGTATGTGTATATGTGTGTGTGTGTGACAGGGAAAGTGTGATGGTCAGGATTAATTCAGACAGACCATTTGATGCCTGAGTGATTCTAGTCCCCCTGTTTCTCCGACTAGTGCTTCAGTCTTTCTGAGCCCCTTCTTCTCCTGCTCTCTCTCCACCTGTCTCTGCCTTTTATCTGTCCATCTATCAGCCATCCTGACTATTGCACTGTTAATATCAGCCTTATGATTTTGGTTTTACAGTCAGCTGTTGAGGTGACTATAAAAGTAAAGTCATTGGCTGTTTTTTGACTTGTCAGGATGGGTAGTACATCATTGATGATGTTTGACTCACAAACATACACCACTGTAATTTTCCACATTTACCAGGATTTACACATTTTTACACTGAACAGTTAAAGTCACACTTTATGCAGGCAGACTAACTAGAAAGAAGCAACACTATTTACTATTAACTGCGTGGTGAAACTAAAATTGATAAGATTTAACATCCTCTGGCTCATGCAGCACGTGGTGTCATGGCAGATGATGTGAAGGCAGATGATGCAGAATTTGTTTGGCCGCAGGAGCACAAACATACAAGAGTGCCTGTGCTTTATGATAAGTGCTAAACCAGCTCGTCGCTATTCAAAGTTCAGGTATATGGGGAAAATAAAATGACGTTGGCACTTTATTTTGTGTTTATATTTATACCTTTTGCACAATAGTCCTGTTGACTGTGCCCCATCAGCAGATGGGTGTTGATCAGCTCAGTTTAATCATTTGTTTCTGTTTCTCCACAGAGATGCAACATTTGCTCCAATCTTCTGTGTTACTTAGTCCTTTGTGCTGAGTTGGAGGCTATGCCTCATTAGGAAACATTAGCAGCTCAACTGGGTAATAATAACAGCTTCATAAATCACACTGTTCTAACACATAGGTCTTACTAGTATTATGGACTGTTATAGTTTATTTTCCACAGGTACCACTGCAGGTCAATTTACTGGTCAGTCCAGCGCTGTTTCAACAGATGGTCGATTGTGTCTTTATTTCTGATTAATTTATGGATGGTTATACTCTCCAAGTTTTTTGATGTTGTAGGCAGCTTTACAAACCTCATATCCTATCCATCCATCCATCCATCCATTCATGTGATGAAGAATTTGAGGAGCAAAAGCATGCAAGCGTGCCTGTGCTTTATGTTAAGTGTTGAACCAGCTTGTCACTATTCAAAGTGTTCTATAATTGTATATACAGTATATGTGAAAACCGAATAAGGTTGGCACTTTATTCTTTGGCTGGTATCCAGCCGTACCATAGACAGTGTAAAAGATGGATGTAACCACAGAGAAGTCACTCACTGGGTTTTGACTCTGCGTTCTGAAGCTCCAGTGTTAGTGTTTCAGCTGCTGCCATGTTGGTTTTTTTGGAGTCAGAAGTTACTTTATATGGATGAAAGGGTAGAGTGCTAATTTATCAGCTTACATTAGCAAGTTTGGTTAGCAAGCTGCATCCGTAAAATGTAATCAGTGCTAAGTAACGGACTAATGAAACATTACCCAGCTGTAAAAATGCATTTTGATGCTGTAAAGCTGGTCACTTTAACAGTCTATGGTGCTTGACTCACTTTTGGAGCCAGTGTCAGGTGGCCACTAGAGGAACTGCAGTTTTTGCCACTTCTGTATTGGCTTCATTTATCAGCTCCGGAGGTTGCTCCTTGGTGACTACGCATGTAAGCTCAACCGATCCTGGCAACGATTCTGTGTTACCTTAGCTGACAGAAGGCTGTGCATGTTCTTGTTATTTCTGACCTTCTGATAAACAAATATCCATTATGCTTGAGTAAATAAAACACCAATTAACAAAAGTGTATAAGAAAAAAATTTTCTTTTTGCTCTGGCTAAAATCTCTTTGAGGAGTGGAAAAACTTCTCTGTAAAAGATAAAACACTGCTCACATTCACACATTTGGCCAATTTAGAATCACCACTTAACCTTACATGCATATTTTGGACTGTGGGAAGAAGCTGGAGCAGCTGGAGAGAACCCACGCAGGCACAGGGAGAACATGCAAACTGTACCTTTTTCTTTAAAAAAAAAAAGAGGACATGGCTCTTTTATGTAACTAAGTTTTACACGTTTTGGAGTGTGTGTGTGTGTATTTAGTGCAGTACTGTGTTGGTAATAATCTTTGGCATTATTGTGGGTGTTATCCTGGGACTTGTATTCTGTCTCCTCTTTTGACTGTCAGACACATTAATCCTCTTTCCTTCTCGGGTGCTCTCCTCCTACTCTGTCCTCGCTTCTCTGCTGAATAACCAGACTTATGGGACTCTGGACATAAGATTCCACCTTTGTCTCTCAAACAGCCACTATTCTTCTCTATCATCACATTGGCTCTTATTATTTCTGTGAAATTATCATCTTCTCTCTTCTGCTGCAGTACTCATTTCTCCTCATTTTCTCTTTCTGAAGTGACTGAACAACAATCACTATTATGTCTTTTTGTTGTCTGGCTGCACATTAATTATTCTAGCTGTATGATTGTTGTATTGTGAAGCTGGGTGTGTCTGTATGACAGGAACCTTATTTGATGTTTACCTGTAGTGTACTAATTAATCATTCAAAATTCTGTTTGTGTTTTTAATTAATCCCACACTCAGATGCTGTTGTCACAGTTGAGCCTCTCTGACGCCTCAAAAAGAGGCATAAAAGCTTCTCTTCAGTCTCTGCCACCTTCCTTCTCTCTGCTTCGATCTGTTCTGCAGCTGACAGGTAATTTATGAGCGAGAGAAAGGAGGGGGCTATTATGGCACAGACCTGGCGTCAGCACACACACACACACACACACACACACACACACACACACACACACACACACAGAGGGGGTAAATCATCACCTTGTCCATGTAACTGATGGTCAAGTTCAGAGGTCAGTGACCAATACCCGGCCTTCTTGGTTCAACAGATGACATACATTTGTGTGTGTGTGTGTGTGTGTATGTGTGTATGTGTGTATGTGTTGTTTATTTGCTGCCCTCTTTGCTAGAAAAGGGTAATCAGTTTCCCTGTAGAGGTGATTTAATCTGTAGGTCACGTGCACAGGATGGATTCATCACAGGACAGATAGATCACTGTCGCCCAAACACACACACACACACACACACACACACACACACACACACACACACACAGCAGGTGATTTATATGATATTAAATGGCTGGTCAACAGCAGAGCTGTGGCGTTGACCTCTAGGTCACTGTGGGTACTTAACTACCTCCTACCTTCTTCGTCTCCCAGATAGTCCTCTGTCATTCCACATCAGTCTGGTCTAAAAAACAAATCCATGTCAACCCACACCCTCCACTGTTTCCCCGTTGCACCGCTGTTAAAGCTGCAGCTTTATCTCACTCTGTCTGTGTTCCTAGATGTGGGAGAACTCTGTTCTCTTCAGGGACTAGAATGTGATTGTGGAACTATGAAGAAGCGGAAAACAAAGGAGATAACGGGGTCATGGGTAGTCTCGTTTGTCGTCTTTCTTTTGTGAAAGGTTGTTCAGCGTGTGTGTGTTTTGCTATGTTTGTGTATTCTCACTACTGATGTTACTCTCTGGGTAGACCAGAGAGAGCACAGGCACTGTGTATGTATCTTTTTGTAGCCTGAGCATGTATTGTGTTTTAAGTATATGCTAATGTTTTTATCTCACTGCATCCAATCCTGTTTTTCAAAGCTGAAAACCTTGAGAGATGTATTTTTGGCTTCTGTTGTGTGGTACTACGTGTATGTGTGTGTTTGCACACGTTAAAATGTTTGAAGAGATGTAGGCCTTAAGTCAAAATGATAGTGGAGTACAATAACAGTCTTTGTCTCACCAAATTATATGGAAAAACCCTCAATCTGCATTTGTTTATTGCTTTCTCACACCCTTTCGCTACACACTAACGCACACATATACACAACCTGACCCAAAAAGCAAAGGATAAAAAGTTACAGATGGTGAGGAAGTGAAAAGGGAAAACCCTTTTGTTAATAGTGTGAACTTTTTGTTGTTTGAGATCTCTTTCTTTCCCTTTATTTTTCTTTTTAAATATCACGGCACAGTAATGGGATTTTCTTGCTGAAAGGCTGTATGTATTTGCTTGTGTTCGCGTGTGTCATCATTTTGCTGTGCACAGCAGCGAATGTATAGCATTCAGGATTTCCGCCAGGAAAGTTATTTGGCCTGGCAGGGTTGGGTGACTGTATATTGTACATATAAGTACAGACAAATGTATATATTCATGTGTGCTTCAGGCAGGATGGAAGGCAGTCTCTTGACATATAAGGAAAGCTTCAACCTTCTTTCATATCAATTAAAGCAATTAAGAGATTAAGCATGTGAATGGAGATTACCATGAATTACCATATCTGAGGGAGCCACCAGATTACTTACTCTATTCCCTCACTGGCTCTCTCTTCTTTCTCTCGTTGTATCTTATCTCAAATTCTCTCATTCGTTAAATCCAAGTATTAAAACAATTTAAAAAAATCTAATCCTTTGTAGTGTCTTTCACAGGTCAAAACACTTGGGGGTTTTACAGGGTTTCTAAAGGACGTTTAAATATAGCAAACTAGAGCTCACCTAGAAATGGGATCATAACATGTAGATGAATAATGAGTACCCAATGAGTACTCATTACTACATTATTACGTTATTATTTTTACATGAATACTTAGTAATAATGGGTCAGTGCAGACCCATTTTCTAACCCAGCCTTCATTTTGATTTATCTCTACACTAGACATGCACTGATCCAGCTTTTTCCAGTTCCGATCCGATACCAGTGTTAAATCATTAAACTGTAATGCAGCTTGACAGGAAGAAACTGGGAATTATTCTTTACGTGTGCCATGCGTAACATACCGTACCATACAATTATCACAAGGCTCAACTTAAACATTGCTTTTCTAACTTTATGAAATGAAATATATCCAGGAATACAAATTTACTGAAAAAGTATTTATTAGTAAGAAAATAAGTGACAACGACATAAAAATAAATAAAATAAAAATAAACATGTTTTCATATTATTCACCTAACTAATTTGCACTAGTCCGAGTTGAGGCAGACTCAAACCCGGGCCCCTGCAGTAGCGTTTGGCATATTGAGGCAACTGCTCAACCAGGTGAGCTTTGACATTGTGTCAACTCACTGGACCACAGTTTCTGTTATATTAAAAACTATTGAAAACATACAGATAAAAGCTGTTGGTGCAACTAGAGTGAAATATCTCCACGCTGCCGCTTTACTGTTAGCTTTCCTTACATGCTACTTTACATGCTGCTCTGCCGCTAGCAATCTGCTGATTAGGTGCCGTAGAAAACTAAACTGAATGGATCAACCGTTGTCACTGACATCAGATACAGCTTTTTGAGTCAGGATTGGACTGATATCTGATCCAAATATTGGATCGGTGCATTCCTAATCTATACAGCTGTAAAGTTCTGCGACTGGATCTTACAAGAGTTTTCACAAAGCACGGAGAAAATCTGTCCAAAGACAGACAGGTATATACACCTGCCAAGGAACTCAAAACTGCCTTTGTGGTTGTTGCTAGAGTACATGTCACCCTCCAGGCTGAAGGACCAAGCTAAGATGACACACACACACACACACACACAGAAAGACACCAAGTCCATGACACAATTCACAGCACCAACGGTGTACACATCATGACACACCTTTGTTGAATTTGACAGGCTTAGCGTCACAAGACTTGTGTGGTTTCTCGTATCGCTTGCCCTTGAAACTTGCTGATGATGATGATGATGTCATGTGTCTACACCATTTCAATGTCAGCTTCTGCCAAGCTGCTATTGAGCTAGTGATTAGCACTGATCACCAAATTAGATCAGGCCTCAGAATCACGACAGAAGCCTCAGGACATAGTAGATTTAAAATAAATATGACTGTCACATTAGCTGGATTAATCACATTCAGCCATGAATTTTAATACAAACATATTGCCACCTCTTTAACTTTAAAAGATGGCACCAGTTCATGCTGGCTTACAGTCTTGTAGCCAAGTGTATACGTTTTCCTAACCAATCGAAAATTTTCATGTGCATTTTCTAAATCTTTCATTTGACAGTGATGTGATATAATTCTAAGTCTGATGCACTTATTTAAGCTTTCATGTGCAAAGTCCCGTTACAGAACAAAATGCAGCCCTCAAGCAGTGATAATTCTCTCACTTGTGAGGAAAAAAGAATGTGTCAAGAGCCGGGGGGAAATTTCACAAGCTGATACTGGAACTGAGAAAGCGTTGCAAGATCTGCTTTATGATGTCAGCCGCTCAGATTGATAAAATGCATAAAGCACGCAGCCAAATGAATCGCCCCAATTACCACGAGCCTGCGAACGCCGAACAGCAACTGGCAGTATGCAAGACACATGCACAGCTACATTGTACATAGCCTCAAGGAAACATCTTTAAGGAAAATTCTCACATCAACACCACTACTAAAATGTTTTTCAATAAGTAAGTTCACCTTTTATGGCACTTCTGATGAATGCATAAAAGACAGGCACTGTTTTTAAATTTATGACAGACAAACATCTCTGTTGGGGACTTAACAGACTAAATGTGTTTTATTATTGGTTTATGTTCAGAATTTGTAGATGAAAATAACAGATTTGTATGCGTGGACCTCTTTTTAACAGCACCAGCTTTAACAGAACCAGGTGACATACATGTGCAAGGTGAAGCCAAATAGTCAACAAAGGGCAAGTTTGAAAGTGGGTGAGGTCACTGGCATTGCAGCTTGCACAGTGGGAAGGCATTGTAACATAATTCAGCAGCTATTAATGTATTTTAATGGGCATATCTACTGCTTTTGATATTATAATGAGACATATTCTGAAGCTACAATGTACAGAAGTATTCAAATATTCAAAACATCACTGTCATTCGCATGCCTTTCCTTTCTCCCCTAACTGACATGTATCACAGAGAGACTTTGTAAGCCTGCTGAATGTTTATTTATGCTTCTCGAGAGCTCTTATCAAGAAAATGTGCCTGCATCTGCAAAGGATCACCCTCAGTGCTTTCCCATCATCCGAAATGCCTGGCCTTTTATTTACTCTCAATGAAGCATCTCTAGGCTTTGCCTTTTGATGATATCATAGACAGCAGTTTGACGCGCCGTTGTTTCTAAGAAAAGAAAGATGCACTCATTTTCACAAATTTAACTGAACTGACTGAACTTATTCTTTTCATCCTTTGACTGCTTCTTTTTAGGTCTGTTTCTTTACCCTCCATATCTGCTCATCAATTTTCCTGCCTGTTTTCCAGCTCTGTTGAACTGAAAGCTAAAGTGCTTCTGTCAAACCAAAATAGTAGCTTTAGAAAGGTGGTTCACACCTGTCAGCAAAGAATGCAAAGGAGCAGTTTTTATGGAAGCACATAAAATGTAGATTAAAAGCAAAAGAAAAGGAGGAGCAGGTCATTGGTCATTTTAACACTTTAGTACCACTAGAGTCCATTTCTTTAACCTTAATGATTTAAAATCTGTCCCTTTGGGGGGATAGAGGCAGAGATGGAGCAAGGGGACAGAGTGGTCATTTTAGCACTTATGCTTCTGCCCTATCTTTTAGTTATGACCTCTAACCTCAATGATTCATAACACACGCAGGGACCACACACTGCCTCACAAGCGAGGTACACATACAAATTCACCTGCATACAAACTCCATCGTTCAGTCTCCCGACTCCTCAGAGTGCTTTTACCTCAGAAAAGACTCAAAGCACCAACAAGCCCCTCCCCACTTTTTTGCTGGCACTTCTCTCCTTCAGACTCACCATTTGCACTTTCCTTTCTCTAACCTATCATTACATCATGAAGTAGCCTCTGACAAGTAGAAGTCACTCTTCAACTTTAAGTGTGTGTGTGTGTGTGAGGTGCTGTAACGGGCTGGCATTTCATGTAGATCTCAGTCAACAGACTTCATCTACTAATCTCCTGCAAAATTACCTGAATTGTCTCTGTCATCCATCACATGCTGGGCTCTTCTTCTGACCACCTGTTTATTAGTATGCATATGCATGTGAGACCTTTAAATGATTTGCATAGTTCCCCTTTCTCTCCGTGTCTTTCAACTTTCTAGAAACATGCACACACCTCACATGCATGCGTTAATAAATACCCCTTGCACTTTACAAAAAAAACCATACACATACTTGCATTCAGTAACACATGCGCATTTATGAATGCGTGATGGTGTGCATGTGTGTGATCAGGAATCTGTAGTGGTGGATGAATTATGTTCGTGTAGCTGAAGGATCTTTCTCTGAGTATTCTAAACTGTGCTTGAGGCCTGTTGGAGACTCACATCCAGTTTCTCCACCCACAGACCCTCCAACACTGTTGCTTTTTCCAGGTGTTTGAAGTCTTTTTGATAATCCCTTTTGGGGGAGATCACCAAACAGACATTCAGTTAGGTATAAGTATTTGGGCAATTTTTCTAATTTTGCCTCTGTACACCACTACAACGGATATTAAATCAATCAAACAGTCAAGATGTGATTGAAGTGCAGACTTTCAGCTTTAATTCAAGGGGTTTAACAAAAGTATTGCATTAACTGTTTAGGAGTTACAGCCATTTTTATACACAGTCCCCCATTTTCAGAGGCTCAAAAGTAATTGGACATATAACTCTTAAGCTTTTTCATGGCCAAGTGATGCCTGTTCCCTCATTATTCCATGACAAATTAAGCAAATAAAATATCTGAAGTTGAATACAAGTGTTGAATTTCCAGCTGGTAGTTGTTCACTGTAACTCTTATTGTGAGGTGGCATTTGGTGATGTCCACGGGTTCTAGATTTCAGGCAGTCATTGATTGCAAATGATTTTCATCCAAGTATTAAAAACAATCCTTATATTTAAAATTATGTTAGTTTGTCCGTTTACTTTGGAGCCTCTGAAAATGGGGGACTGTGTATAAAAATGGCTGTAACTCCTAAACAGTTAATGCAATACTTTTGTTAAACCCCTTGAATTAAAGCTGAAAGTCTGCGCTTCAATCACATATTGATTGCTTGATATAAAATCCACTGTTGTGGTGTACAGAGGCAAAACTACAAAAAAATGTGACATTGTCCAAAAACATGGATCTAACTGCATGCCGTGTGTGTGTGTTTGTGTGTGTGTGAACAGTGTTTACGTGGTGGTGGTAGTATCAGTGCGATGCTGATCCAAAACCTGTCTGCCATCACATCACATCACATCAAATCATATCTCAGTCCATCTCTGCTGACAGAAAGCTGTCATCAATACCACCTCATTGACAGACTCGCCCATTGTTGTCAACGTATTTCTGCCTATCATCCATCCCCATCATTTGCTTTGTCACTGCCACCCTTCCTTATTACTGCCTACATCCTCTACATCTGTCCTCCATTATATTCCACTATCTACTTCTTTTTCCCACCCTTGCTCTCATTTGATAGCTTTACACACACATATTTCATACTCTCACACACACAGAGGAACAGACAATACAGCCATAGACAGCCTATTGAATAGCAGAAATAGCTCCCTGTTGGCTTGAATGTGTTAAACTTTCTACGAGCTGCAAGTCAGCACAATCCAGTGTGATAAGCATTACATTATGGCAATGCACAGATACACGCACTCGCTGGTATACAAACACTCTTATATACTCACATACTCACGCTCATGGAAACAGGCGTTTGTTCTGTGGGTTGTTCCTCCATGTGCAGCATAGCATGAGTGGTGTGCATGGTATTTACATTTGCTTCAATGACAGCAAGCCACTTTCTCCACCTCCCTTCCTTATTTCATGCTTTCATGCCTGCACCTTCCCCTCACCCCCATAA
Organism: Paratilapia polleni; assembly: GCA_015106735.1. Taxonomy (NCBI): domain Eukaryota; kingdom Metazoa; phylum Chordata; class Actinopteri; order Cichliformes; family Cichlidae; genus Paratilapia; species Paratilapia polleni. The sequence goes on from VUQI01059676.1 coordinate 38,761, forward strand.
CCTCACCCATCACAATCTGTCTCATATATACTTTTTTAAGGTCTCTCCAGTGTTTCAGTGGCAGAATTTTTGCACGCTGCCAGAGCTTTTTCCGTGACTGTTATGTAGTTCGGGGGGGTTTGAATGTCAAACTCTTTTTCAGCTCGTGTGTGCTCCCATCCAGAGCGCTGCTTAGACTGGTCCTTTTCTCAGCCCTGTGTGTGTATATTCACTTGTGTGTTGTCGTGTGGCACTGTAGCACCAACCGTCACACATACACAAACCAACAAACAGGCAGCTCACATTCCTTTAGGGAAAAACTGGTCTGTGCTCGACGACCTCATGCTTTCCTTGGGCTCCAGGAAAATTGTGGTTTGGGGAATTTGATGTGGTGGTGTGCGTGACTCTCTGCATGTGCGGCAGTGTGTGTTGCATGGCATGGGAAAAATGTGGCATGAGAAAGATGTCATAATGCTGACACTGTCTAATGGCATTGTCACTCCTTCTGTCTGTCTGAGCTATCAGAGGCAGAAAAATGAGGTTGTGACACAAAGAAAAGAAAGCAAAGGAGAGAAAGTGCTTCCAGACAAGATGGTGAGAGTTTTATTTTTCCATGCAGTGCTGGAGTGCAAAAAGGAGAAAATATGTGTTTACTTCTGTGATGGGTACAGAGAGTTTTTCACTTTATGCCTCATTAGAGAGAGAGGGGGAGAAAAACTGGGGGATGTATCGAGAGTGAAGAGATGTTTGTTTGTGTCCTGTACCAGTTAGTTAGTTGCTCAGCAGATAAACAGTCTTTTAAAGACAACTTTATTCATTATATTTCATCTGGTTTTCCCATAAAGGAGGGGGTGGTGGGGTAGGACAGAGAAAAATGGGGTGGTATATGTGTGATTGATGGGACGTGATCTCATGAGCTCTGTAATTGGGGGTCGTTGTGAAAGGCGTGCGTTCAAGGGAGTATTTGATGCCCCTACCCTTTGTGTTATACATTATATTCTGATTTAGCCATTCATGTGGAAAATAACTTGCACTGTTTTTGTCCCCGTGCCACTGGCTATTAGGGGTGTAACGGTTCTCTTTTATGTTTCTCAGGGTGCTTCCACACTAATGCGTTTTCTTTTAAAAACTTTTACTATGTTTATGTCTAGCATTCACACTAATGCAACATTTCAATGCACATAAAGCTGAGAGCTCAAAAGTAATACAGCATTAATGGTTGAAGAAGGGCTTATTTTCTATGGACAAGTAAATGGGATGGATTCTTCTCTTGACAAGAGGGCACCCTGACGTGTCCTGGATTGTTTAAGGATTTACAAAATTGATATTTGAGTGTGAAAAGTCGCATGCCAACACACTGCCAAAGATTATTTTCAGTGTTTCTCCTAGGTTGACTCATGAGGCGGTGTGACTGGGGTATAATAGAGGGCATTATATATGTTATAATAATAATAATTATCTTACATAATACATGTTCGTCTGTTTGTTTGTCTGCAAACTCGTCCTACACAATCAGGAGTTGAGCATTCAGGCTTGGCACACAGGTACATCTTAGGCCCCTGAAGGTTCGTATGTATATCAGGTATTATGATGTCATAATACTGTATACCATTGATTGTACATCCCTCCATATTCTCTACTGTTCGCTGGTTTCACCTTATTTAAGTTACTGTGCAGAGGTCTGGGGCAATAACTACAAAAGTACATTACATTCACATACAAAAAAGCAGTTTGGATGATTTAAATGAGGGTTATAGGGATCATAAAAATTCACTATTCTTACAGCTTGAAATATTGAAATTTGCAGATCTAGTGAAATTCCAAACAGCACAAATTGTGTCCTGAGCAAAAAAATAATCAACTACCGGGAAATATTTCCTTTTCTTACAGAAAAGGAAATTAAAATTTAAGGGATTTTTGCAACTTCAAAACTGTTAATATGGATACTACCCGGAAAAGTTTTTGTGTTTCTGTGTGGGGAGTGAAACTGTGGAACAGTTTGAGCGTAGCGTTGAAGCAATGTCCAGACATAAAGCAGTTCCAAAAGCGGTACAGTGCAGATTTATTAGACCACCACACAATGTAAGGTTTATGCCACAGCTGCCCTAAATTAACAGTATTGGTAATTATCAAAATCATTTTTTTGTTTCTGTAATAGTTAATCCACCAGTATGAGCAACCTCTTTAATTGCAATGATATTTTTAATGCTAAAATATAATTATTGTTGTTTTCCATGATTTTTCAAACTTACTGTTTTACAAAAAAAGCAGAAAAAAATAGTAAAGCACATTATTACTTTTTGATTAAGATGCCAAATTACAGTTATTTACTTACATTCCTGAACAGAAAATGTAGTTTTAATGGTTGAATGTTTTGCTTGATTAATTTCTGACTTCTCAGAGAAGTCCAGTGTGCTGGCTCAAGTTTGGGTATAAAACCGTGAATTCAGTTTGAAATTCCTCACTCCTGTTCAAAATGGTAAAACGTCGAGAACTCACTGAAAAGGAAAGAGACCACATTAAAGCACTTCATGATGCTGGATGGTTTTCCTGTTTTTATGACAAGTGGTCTAATAAATTTGTTAAGAACTGTATAATGATATGGTTTTCATGAGGTATAAAGAAGAGGAAGATGTTTGAATTTCAATAAATGTCTCTGTTTGTTTAGTTGTTATTCAGTGTCTATTCAGATTTTGCAGTCAACATTCCAAAATTGGAGGTATTTGTCTTTGATGTGTGGATATAAGATTATGGAGTTGTAAAAACTATATATATGATAATATTTTGTATTTTGCATAGTGTATAAATTCTGTGTAATTAAAATATATTTATTGCTATTATTGAGGTTTATCTCAATAAGGCAGCTGGATAAATAATAACTGATGACTTATGGAGAAGGGATGGGATTAAATAAGTGCACATGTCTTCCCACTGCTTTTGAGATATGCAAACTAAATCAGCAAATGTTAAGTGATATTGTAGTGTATTTTGCTTTATTCTTGCACAGTATTTTTTGTTCTATTTTCCTAAAGGACTTTCTATAACTGTTGCATGTTTAAAATAAATTGAACAAAACAAAACAATATAAAACTAAACAGTCATGTTGCCTAGCAACCACCTACAAACAGCATAAAATTGCACTTTTTTTTCCTCTATGCACCTATAACACCTTGTAAAAGTATTGTATAATTTTAATTTGATGGAATTTTGGAGGAATTCTGGCCCAGTGTGGCTGATTGAAAACAATTCTGCAAAGAAGTGTGGGCCAAAATTCCTCCACAGTGATGTGAAAGACTCATTGCCAGTTATCACAAATGCTTGACTGCAGTTCTTGCTGC